>VZTO01015730.1:69182-92988 GCA_013400615.1 Syrrhaptes paradoxus | reverse complement strand
CCTGGCTCTCCGCTGCAACAGCAGAAGAAGGGACAAAATCAGATCTTGCCACTGAGCTGCAAGAGATGGAAACCCAGTGCTAAGGCTGGGTGTGGTGGCCACGCATGACCAGAACACCATCCTACTCACACAACACACCGGCAAGGGGTGCAAACAAGCCAAGAGACTGGCTCAAAGTCATCAGTGGGTGGTAAAGACACAGACTAAATTCAGGAAATGTGACTTCCCATCCAGAGTCTTCACAGGAGACAAAAAGCTCCCAGTACAAGTTTTGGATGGAAAAGCCGTTGATTTCCCAGTGGGTCTTTATGTTGCTGTCAGAGCTGGCAGCTCTTCCCCAGCACAGCTTCCCCGGGCAGAGGTGGTTGGGCAGACAGGGCACATCAAGTGGGAAAGCCCAGAGTGCTGGGAGAGGTGCCCTGCTCTGCAGTTATCCTGATGGAATCCCAGTGGCATCCCAGCTGGGTCACCAGCACGGGCAGCTGGCAGAGGAGGATGCCCCAGTGCCCAGATAAGCAATGGGAGATGCAGGTGGGGCTGCAGCAGAGGGGCAGGCAGGGCACCACTGCCGTTTCCCCCACTCAAAGCCTGGCTACAAGAAAGGAGGAAGCCACTGGTGCAAGGTGGCTTTGTACAACACCTGAGAAAAGGGTGGGTCCCAGCCTGAGCACCTCCAACGAGTGTTGGGCCAAAAGTCATAAAGAAAGGTGTTCCTCCCATGAGATTTCTGTTCTCCTCTCCTTCCCCACCTTGTTCCTCCCTAACAACTGCAGACAGGGAAAAATTAGGGAGCTGGTTTCAGAAAACACATCCAAGACATTCTCACTGAGAAGAATTTGCAATGGAAATAGGTCTAGCTGTTCGGCTTCCTGCTTGCTAACACGTACGTATTTGTACAGCAAATAAACGGATAAGGAAGCAGGGTATTTGCAGCTGGGAAGTTTCAAGAATTGTTTTGATAATGCTTTTAGTTTTTTGGGTTTTTTTTCTTTTAACATTTAATAGATAAGAGACTTTTCAAAATGCCAGGTTTTGGAGCAAAATAATATTACAAAAGTATCAGTGAGCTCCGGTCTCCAGGAATGAAACGGTGCACACAGCACACGTCCTAGCACACTACAACTCCTTACAGCAGAAAAGTCCAGACAGTGAGCCAGTGCCATGGGGATCAGGTGGAAAGAGGTGTGAGCTGTTGGCCAGCAGCAGAAAAGCAGACAAATGAATATCTTGGGACAGGATACATTTGCTCCTACCCATGCAGCACTCACCTTCTGGACGGCTAACCAGCCCTGCAGAGAAATAGGGTCCTCTCGTCTGAGCGTGGCTCAAGTCCCCCTAGAAGGAGAAGAAACACAGAGCAGGAGTGAGAGGGATCCCCCTTTGCAAGGACAGCCAGCTCCAGCTGGGTTGGACTGGGACAGGTGTATCTTGGGGTTAGTACCCGGCTTGGCTCCCCCAGCTTCCCTGGACAGCACCCGAGATCTTGTACTGGAAAAGTGGAGTCAACCCCCCCTGTCCTCTCTCCCATGTGGTATATCACAGGCTGATAATAATATGCCCCAAAGTTTTCTCTTTTCCAGGGAAAGGTAGAACCGTAAAGAATCGTAGAATGATTTGGGTTGGAAGGGACCTTGCAGATCATTTAGTTCCAACCCCCTGCCACAGTGGTACAGCATCTTTTTTTTTTTCCCATAATTTTTCAAGACAGAAGCTAGAGCAGCTCGTGGGCAGCAGCATCCTCTCCACAGGCTGGTTGTGGGTGAGGGACAGTCCGTCAGTACAAGGGAACAGGACTGAGTTTCCTTCTTGCCTTTCCATTCCCAATGGGACACCAGTAAAAAGCTGCTCATACAGTTCGTTCAAAGACAGAGCTCAAAGGAACGGTTTGAGTGACAACAAACAGCCAAAATCAGATACTTCCAGAGCATCTCCTTTATCAGTAAGCCATTTAATTCACATGGTCAAACACAACGATCACCCCTCTACGTTCCTTTAGCCCTTGCAGCGCCTTTGCTGGCACACACCCTATCTACCAGCAGAGCAGGGACAAAGGGGAAGAAGGCACCACAGCAAAAAGCAAACCTGCAGGGCTCACGTTGGCAAATCTGGGAGAAGGAGCTGGGGAAAATGCATCAGAAAAGCAAGTGACGGGGCATCTCAGGGAGCCGGTGACAAGGGGCAGTGGGAGGAGGTACAAGCACACAAGCAGGGACCTGCTGCTGGGACCCCGTCTCTGCTCCCCTTCCCACCGGGGCACACTGTTAGCAGGGGGACACGACGCTGTAGCAAACATGAACATGCACCAGTCATTACGCAGCACGCTGCTGATTTATGAACCCGGCAGTTGCAGCACCAGCCAACTGCAACCTAAAGGGACGGGGACACCGAGCACGGCTGGCAGAGCTGTCTGGAGAGCTCCAAACCCAGCCCTTCAGCAGCCGAGGCGAAAGAATCCGTCACAACGGGGTCGGAAGCCAGGCAGAGAGCACCGATGCGTTCTGTGTGCGCAACGCTCAGCAACCATCACGCACACCGACAGAAACAGAGGTACAAAGGCTGAGGCGTGAGATTAGCAGATTTTGTCAGATTCGGGGCCTGGATTACCCAAACCTCACTTTGCTGCTGGTGGTAAATCTCAGACAATAAAGTAACACTCATGCCCTCGCCCTCCGCAGCAGTCTGGATTTAAAAAAAAATCCCAGCAGTGGTGCTGTGGGGGGGTTATTTAAACACATCACTGTCACAGCCCAGACCTGCTGCAGAAGGACCGAAGGTGTCCAGATGACAGCTCTCCACGCTGAAATGGAGAAATCTCCCTCTTTGGGCTCTGCAGTGACAAAGGGACACTGCACAGGGACTCGTCCTGCCCATCCTGCACGTGTCACGGCACGAACACAGCAGACATGCTCCTCCAACTCTGAGCAGCCTCCGCACAGGTCCATATATCCCCCCCGGGGACACACATAGAAAACAGTAACCCCAGCCCCCAGCAAGGAAGGGACAGCAACAAAGCGACCCGCTGAGGGTCCCGCAGGAAAGTGCTGGTGAGGCTGCGGATTTCTGCTCCCGCACGTTCAAACTTCTGCCACAAGACTGTGCTTCTCGTCAGTGGCTGCGGGTGATGACGCAGGGGACAGGAACACCCCCCCCTCCATCCCCTCCGCCGCAGCCCCCAGCAGCTGCTGGCAGCCCTGCACACGCAGCACGGGCAGGAGCGGTTTCCTTCCACAGCTTCCTTGGGAGCCCGCTGCAACGACAACAGGCAGGATCGGGGTGGGCTCCCAGCCAGCATCCACAGGCACGGCTGGACAGAAACCACAGGAAAGAGAGACACCGAGCCTGCGCAAGTTGGGGCTCCACCTCAACACCGAAGCCTGACCAGCTGATTAACAAAAAGCCTCCGAGAGCAGAGGTCCCTCCGACAGTGCCCAAAGCTCAGGTGTATCTATGGCTTCTTGAAATCCCCCAACTGATTCCCAGCCCCTCAGGAGGTCCCCAGCAGAGGCAGAGAGCAGATCCAGATCTGCCCTTGGTGCTGCATTGACGTGGCCATCAAGCTCCGGAGACCCTGCCCCAGCTCCTGGGGTCAGCTGAGGAGTTTCTCTACACAGACCAACAACTGACGGAGAAAAGGGCACTGCAGAGCTCCGATCTCACCCGGGCCAGCACGGCAGCACTGCCACGTGCTCCCTTCAGTCATACAGACCACATCTGCTTCTTCGCAAGAGGTACGGAAAGGAAGAGTGCCATGTCCTGAGCTTCAGGGGTGACAACCCACTGGGGAAAAAGAGCCACTGTGGTCATGAAGTGAATGGACAAAAAGATGCAAGGGAGCTTGGATATGAGGTCCCAGCTGCAAGCAGACAAAAGAAAACCTTCAAGTCTTTAGAGGGAGAAGGTCTTCAGTAGAAGTCAACCATAAACCAGCACCTGCCACAGCTGGTGCCACCCTGGCAGGTACAGGGCCGGTGACCAGACACAGCCAGTGCTTACAACACCCACAGGCAGGATTTCACCCCATCCTTCAGCACCTGAGAGCACACAGAGAAAGACAACGTGCCAAGTACAGCCCCAAACGTCTGTGGCATAATCTGGAAGAGTCACAGCTTGGGGAAAGTACAACGGGACAACGCGAGCCCACAGGCACCCTTCGAGACGAAGCATCCTTTTCTCAGGCATGGCAATGCCCCTCCATCCCATCCCAGATCAACCTCTGCACAGCAAACTCCCCAGGCAAACCCCACACGGCAGCGAGGAAAGGCCACGTGCATGGGGGGTGGGAGGGGAGTCGTAAATGAAAAAGGGACTTTTGAACTTTGAACGGCAATGCACTGTAACTAGCGTCCTGTAACTTCATTAGCAGTGCAAGCAACAGCCAGGCACAAGAGATGTTGTAGCAATTCTCACACAGCCCAAAACCTTCTTTTACTCTTTCTAATAGAAACCACCCTTGGTCCAAGAGCAGGGTCTCATCCCAAAAAGAGGGGGCTCCTATACCAAAGTTTCCACTTTGGAGAATTTTTTTTTTTTTCAACTGTCCCTGCTGTCCATACAACACCCACATTTTTATCTTCTGAAGCCACTGACTTCCCCAACACCTTGCAGCAATGAGGTCCCCCAGCTACAAGCATCACTCCTTTTTCCAGGCTCGTATATATGGTTTCCCACGTGGTTTCTTGATGTCCAGCCATCTCCCGCGAGCCTCTCAGACTTCCTGGTCCTGCTGCCCAAGCACAACACCGCAGTGCTACACGTTGCAGAAGTTTAAAAAAGAAACACAGCAGCATTCGTGGGATTTATTCTTGGACTTTATAAGGCCTGTGCAAACAGTTGTGTATTTGGCCTGAAAAAAACATAACAGGCAAACTTTGAACTTCAAAGCTGACTTCTCCCAAGAGCCCTAAGCTCCTGGGCATACGTAGTATGGACACGGTGTAACATTTTTTAATTTCCCAAAGGAAGGGAGAGGACAGCCCAAGCTAAGGAGCCAGAACCAAACGCACGAGCCCCAAAACCAAGATCTGACACTTGAAGGATCCCCTCAAGGAAAGGGTAGCATCCTTGCAGTGAAGCCCCTGAAGCCAAGACTGGTGTAGGACCTCACTGGGTATGTTTTAATGTTCAGCCTTAGCCCCACTTGCAGTACTCATCCCTCTCAGCATCTTGAGGCAGTGGCAAGGTAGACTGATGTTTCCTGGAAAACAAAGGGTTAAAAAGACACCTTCATTCAGCCAGGGAGGCACAGAGAGTGCCTACAGAGCAGCTATAAGAGTTAGCAATCAAAAAACAGACGAAGGAGGTGACCAAATTGTTTCCTCCTCCCCGAAGAACCGTCTGCCACAAGGAATTGCCCGTGCTGCCGGTGGGCACTGGCACAGAGAACTCGCTCCTGGGATTGACAGCTGAGTGTCTGCCCAAGACCCTCTGCCGAGGCACAAAACATAGAATCACAGAAGGGTTTGGGNCATCCCCTGACCCAGAGCCCCCCCATCTCTCCTGTAGCCCCCTTTCAGCACTGGAAGCTGCTCTAAGGTCTCCCCGGAGCCTTCTCCTCTCCAGGCTGCACACCCCCAACTCTCTCAGCCTGTCCTCATACGGGAGCTGCTCCAGCCTCGGACCATCTCCGGGGCTCCTCTGGCCCCGCTCCAGCAGCTCGACAACATTTCTTCCTTTCCCCTGCGGCTGACTCGTAAGGACACGCAGAGCCTCCCCAGGGAGTTCCTGCAGGAGGAGCGACAGAAATAAGCCGGCACGTGTTGCAGAGCAGTCCCCGGGCTCATCCGTCCTAGTGGAGGTGCAAGCATCTGCTAGACAACGCCTGGGGACCACCGCAGAGGAACTGCTGCAGCAAAGACGAAGCTGACTCATGGTTATTTGGCTTTGGTTTAAATACAATAAATAAATAAAACCCGAACCTCCCTTCAGCCCACTGGGAAAAATTGAAGCATCTGCCTTCAATCCCCCAGCGTGTAATAATGCAACATAATTATAAGCAAAACTTATTATATTTTGTATGTGCTATTAGATTGGGAGGGCTGGGAAGATCTGTTACGTGACCTACATCATCCTGCACACCACCGACTGCTGGGAGCATCTCATGCTATCACCCTTTGCCATCAGCCCCCAGCAAACCCGTCCTGACCTTTCTTTCCATTGGTCACCAGTGTTCGACGTCCGCCCTCGCCAACTCCAGCAAAGACACAAGAACTGAAGCTCTAATACTTAAGCAATGCTTTCTGGAGAAGGAGTTGAAAACCGGACCTCAGGGCACCAAAAACCTCATACTACCACCTCTCAGGCTACAGCAAATCCCACTGAAAGGGACGAGTGTCAGGACAGGGCTGGGGGGACATGGAGATGGGATGTGCACCAGGAGACCACAACCTACGTGCTTGCTCAGACGGGTGCCTACATCCCTTTTTGCACCTTCAGGCTTTTTTTTTTTGTCCGCTACTATAAATATAAATTTTAACAGCTATGAAGTGCTGTTCAAGCGTAGGAGCCTGGTCCTATGCGTGGTCTGGGGTTCCTCTCCAGTTCTGCTCACCACACCCACACCATTCCTCCATGCTGCCTTGGCTGACTATTCAAGACCGCAAGAGCGTTTGAGTAACACTAAAAGTCACAAAAGGGTCTTTGGGGTTTTCTTTTCTTCCACCCAGTGGTTAGGAAAAGGCAAGTAAGAAAATGGAGAGGTGACATGAACCAGCACCGGCAAAGAAGATGATCCAGTCTAATCAGATGACGCAAACCTTCTAGCTCTTGTCACGACACGATCCGACTTGTGAGCTTCGAGTTGGACGCAGAAATTACTCATAAGATATGGAAATTATCCCCCTGAGGAAACAGTCACTAGGAACAACTACAGAAAGTCTTCCCTTTTGAACAAGCAGCTCTTGAGTTTTTGTGCCTTTTTTTTTCTTAAAAGGAGAAGAGAACCACCAAAATATCTGCAGGCAGGGGCCCTATTTTATGGGTCCATTTCTCCTCAAATCCTCAGTAGGACAATATTCTCCTTGCTTAGAAGAATAAATTCAGAGATTAAGCTTGAACTCTGAATTTTTACAGTCTTGCCAGTATTATGAAATCTCAAATATGATCATGCGCTTTCAGAGGAGCCTGGTGGAGAGACAAGCCAGCGGTGAGGTTTTGTAAAGGGGTGATGCGCTGCTGAAGCCTCCCTGCCTCACCCGACAGCAGCGGAGCTCACCGGTGCCGTTCCTCAGGGTTCCTAAGACACACACAACAGTTTCTCACTCTTGGACACCATTCACACCTCAGTGTAAATAAACTGCTGCTTAATTTCCCCCTTAAACCCTCTTATTTTCAGAAAACAACCCCCTAAGGACCATGAGTGGCTCAGCAATGAGCCTCCAAAGCCACGGTGCAGTGTAGTGGGTACGGTGCCTCCACAGCTCCCATTGTTCCCTTGAACTTGAACTGAAAAAATAAAATGCAATTAGAAAAAGAATCAAATATTTGCAATAAACTTTTTTTAAAAAAAAACAGAAACATCCCTTTCAAAACCACCAGCTNAAAAAAAAAAACACAACAGAAAAAGCTCACAGAAAACTACCAGTGGGCATGTCAAAGCAGCCAACCTTTAACTACTTAAGCAAAAAGAGATGCTACGGTGTTCTGTAGAGAGTGGGTATATTGAGACAGGAGGAAAATCCACACTCCAACAACAAGGAAGCACTGAGCTCGGAAAGCTGGAGTTTGTAGACTTACCCTCACAATCCATCCATCCTTAAAAACTCGGGGAAAGGTTGTCTCATCCTAAATTAATTCCCTCCATCAGAGGTTGAATAGGGTCCAGGATCCGGACTCAAACCCCTACTGATCACAAACACTCTACCACCTCCGGTAACGATTTTTGCATTTCACCCGCACAGCTGAGACAGGACAGGGAGGGTGCGAGACCTGCATTGCAGGGAAGTGTATCTGAAGTTAACATTTCTTTCCCAAATGAAGATCTCCCAGAAAGCAGCTGTCCCAGGGGTGGCTGCAGCTCCACAGGTACCATTTGCCCTGGCTGCCACACATTTCTGATCAAACTTGGGACACACTGTGGCAGCTCCAACAGGAAATCTGACGTAGGTTAACAGCGAAAACCCCGATCAGATACAAAAATTCATGTAGTTGGCTTCCTCCCCCACCAAGCCTTCCACATAGCTGCAAGGTCTGAAGACGACACCAACACGACCAACCAAGATCCCTGCGACACACACAGCCCTCGGCGCAGGGTGAGTTTTACCGAGTGACAGCTCCTCCGTGCCACTTGAACCAGGTGTGACTTTTCTACAGCACCAAAGGAATCGCTGCTCTGGAAGAGCACAAAACCCCTGCACGTTCAGAGAATACTCTGGAAATGCTACAAACCGCACACTTCATGAGGTTTACTCCAAGTTTTGCCGCTGTACATAAAGATGCGGCGTGCTCCAGGTCTGCACTAGATACCGTGTGTTGACTCTGCATGGAAATAGAGGAGTTTGCCCTCCGAGGAGTGGAGGGTATATCCAATATCTCAGCAGACAGCACGCATGGGCATCTCCACGAGCTGCGGCGGTGCCTGACACTTCATCCAGCCCTCCCGAGATAACGGTGCCCGAGCTGAACGAGGCAGAAACATTTATTTGCAATGCACCAGGTTCAGACCCCTTCGACAACATCCTGCGGTGTGAACTTTGCTGCTCTGGCACGATGTGGGCGATGATACCAAGGAACAAGGCAGGTCCAGCATTCCCCAGCTGCCACGGAGCGAGGATGGGAAGGCACCGGGGAAGGACGAGCACTCCTCCCGGCTGGGCTGACAGCCACACCGACCAGACCCGGCTTGCAGGCTGGGTACCGCAGCACTGCATATTGTCTGTGCCCTGCCCGCAGCAGCCACAACGCCAGCGGACAGAAGCTCCCACAGCCTCTCCGAAACTGAATTTGCAGTGACACGTTGCTTCTTAAGCAAAAAACCACAATGTGCTCATTTCAAAGTAGCCAGCCTGCAACAACAGGGAGAGGGGGAAAAAAAAAAAACCACCGAGCGCCACTTCCCCTTCTTTCTCTCATGCAAAGTTGAAAAGCTTATATTCATTGCAAGCTTATATTAATTTCAAAGCATGAGAATGTGAACAAACACCCTCCTTGGGCAACTAGGGCCAACCCCAGGAAAATATTTGCATCTATGGGATGTGCAAGTTGTGCAAGCAGCAAACTACCCAGCCAGATACGGCAGGGACCTCTCGCTAGGCTCTTCCGAAACCCGCTCACAACCCCACGATGCTGACTCAGGCTAAGACACCTTGCTTCAATTTTCTCTCCCTCACTCTAGCCTTCACAGGGAAAATAATACTGGCCAACTTCATATCCAGTTTGAAGCCACTAGATGGTATTTGCAGAGCTGAACCGAAGCAGCCTTCAGTGCAGCACGGGAAGGAACCGGGGTTCCCTGCAAGGGGAGTCATCTTCCCACCCTAACGGTAAAATCTCGGTGAAGCTGAGCTCTGCCCTGGACACCATATATCCACCTTCATCATGTTACACGATTTCCCACGCCTGGGGCTTGAGAGAGGCTTCTCTGCCTAGATTTAGTTACACATATATGTAGCTAGGGAATTAGGGAAATTAGTTAGGAAAGTCATCGTTACAAAACCTTAATGAAACAGACTGATGGATCCTCTTTTCTCCCACCAGCTTTCAAACACCCCCGTACACCCGGAGAGCAAACAGCCGAGCAATGCCTCTGCACATCTCCCCGAGACCTATGAACCGTCTCTTGTTGACAAGGCAGCGAGTGCACTGGCAGTGGCAAAAATTAACAAGTAAAAAGCACCGTTTGGCCAGAGCGCATCCAACCAGCAGCAGGCTGATCACAGCAAAAAGCTGGTCCTGCGGATGGGGCTCAGGGTTTGCCACACAAATAACAGAGCACAGCAAAGCACAAACGGTATCATTCTGCAAACCAAAGCCTTGCATTAACATCGCTCCCTTTCGGAATTTTTTTATGCCACATGGAAGGAGTAACAGGAGGAATTACCTTTGGTGAGCAAAAGCTCTCTGTTCGGTGATGCTGACAATGCCCTTGTTGACCAGGCAAGAGGCTCCGTGCAGCAGAAACGCCGAGAAGCTGCAGGGACACGGTACTGGGCCAGACACCTCCCTGCTGGGACGCTCTATTTATTGTACCAAAGTTCAGAGGGGAAGGACAACAGGGAAAGTATCAGAGCGGAACACATGCTGGTGGTCTCAATGACAATGCCCTGATATACCCTCCTTCCTCAACTAACGCCTCCTGAAGGTTTTCATACCTTGCCTTCTCTGTCCCCTAGGAAGCATGAGTTGGAAAGTACAAAAAGTTTGTGGTGGACATGTGTATCCAGGAAAAAGAGCAGGGAGAGATCGGATGTGTTCTGAAGCAAGGAAAATACACTATATAATGCAATATAAGGTATTTTTTTGCCTTTTTCTGTAGCATGGAATGTGTGGTTCCCACCGAGGATCAGCTAGAAATTTTTCCCCTAATAAATTCCCTGCTATTGCACAGTTTAAAGGAACTGTAGTGCACACAGTAGACTTCCAGAGACTCTCCAGAGCTCTGTGCCATTTTATGGTGTCTGAACTGATGGGCATTAGAGCATGAGTTTCAGTAACAAACAAGAAGTGGGGTACAAAGCCGACTCTGCTTTTCCTTGGGGTCCTAGGATTTAATGCTGACCACAAAGGCATGAGACAGGCTAAAAACCCTGGCAGGGCACCCTCCCCTGCCGAACAGGCTTGAAACCCACTGCCAGCACAGGGACTCAAAGGCTGAGTTCAAGCTCCGCAGGCTCCTGCTGTGGACAGGTTTTTGCTCCCCAACACCTGGTGCATCACGTTTCTGCCACCGGGCTAATTCTTCCCCAGCAAAAGGCATGATGGAACAAGTGCTCCCAATCAAAGGGGAACCTCAGCCAGTCAAGAAAATCCTCCCCCGGCTACCAGGCTTTATTCCTTACTGTCGGCTCAGCTTCAGTTTTCCAGTTCTTTCAAGCACAGCTCTGGATCTCCTCCAGCCTGCTCCCTGCAGACCATGCCAGGGTCCTCAGAGGAACCACAAAGGTTCAGCTCAAGTGGGACACAGAACTACAGAAACTGGTTTCATTACCCCCAAAGCCCCATTATGGCATTTAATAGTGCTCAGGTGTCAGGAAACAGCTCTTTTCCCCCTGACAGAAAGGGTTTTACCCACAAAGCCTGGACCACCCAGGGCTCCTGCTGCCATCACCTGAAGTCCCCACGCCCTTGTCTCACCTCCAAATTCAGAGGTCTCCTCTCTTTCCCCACTGCAATACAACATGTTTGTGCTGTTTGGGCACAAACACGAGGTCAGGAGCTGCTGAGCAGTAACAACCCCTGGGCTGTGCTAGCAGCTGCTTGGCCTCAGTACGAAAGGCTGGAACAGGGTAACACTGCCCCATCCCTGCCTATGGTTTCTGTCTTCATTTGGCTGAAACACCTCCTGGTCCAGAGCAGGGCCAGGCTGGGAGCTTTGTCCTCACACCTCTGCCAGCAGCACCTCTGAGAGGTGTTTCACCCTGCTGCTGTCTGGATGCCATCCCTCCAGCTCTTGGCCAGCAAGGAACCGAGATGAAGGGGAGCTTTTAGGGCAAAGGAGGAGGCACAGCTTCACCAAACGAGACAGCACGCCACCAAGACAAGGACAGATGACATTCCACACTGTCTTGCTCTCTTTTTTTGCTACTCCAACCTGCTCAATGCAGCTAGTCAAGGTGGGATTCATCTCACCGACACACAGACATCTCCACGAGAGCCCAACTTCACCACCAGTGAGAAGAGACAGGCACCACCCGTCTGACCAGCTTCAGATACCCGGCTGCAGTAGCATGAGATGAAAGTGCTCGGCTCCTCCGCTGCCTATACGGGGGGTAAGCAGCTGGGATGTTAGATACCAACATCTGGACAGGTGGATCGCACCCTGACGTTCCCCACCTTGCACCTGGCTCGTAAGCCTTTCGGAGGGACTATCTCACACCCCACCCAACACAAAAGCACCTCCAGCCCCCGGTAACACTACGCTTCGAGAGGCACGCGCCCTGGAGTATCTACCACCAAAAACACTCCACAGTATTTCCTTACAACAATACTCAAGTGGATCCGAGTCATTTTGGGGGCCAGCTGCACAGCAGGCAGAGATGGAGCTCTCAACCTGCCTCCGTGGCAGCAGAAGAAAGGGAAGCGTCCCAAGCATCACAGGTCCCANTGTTAGATACCAACATCTGGACAGGTAGATCACACCCTGACGTTCCCCACCTTGCACCTGGCTCGTAAGCCTTCCGGAGGGATTATCTCACACCCCACCCAACACAAAAGCACCTCCAGCCCCCGGTAACACTACGCTTCACGAGGCAGATGAGAGGCACACGCCCTGGAGCATCTACCACCAAAACCACTCCACAGTATTTCCTTACAACAATACTCCAAGTGGCCCCCAGAATGACTCGGATCCAGCTGCAGAGCAGGCAGAGATGGAGCTCTCAACCTGCCTCTGCGTCAGCAGGAGAAAGGGAAACGTCCCAGGCACCACAGGTCCCGTGCCAGGAGACCAGCACTGCCCGGAGAGCCTGCAAGGCTCGCTTCGTGCCCATCGTGAGATGCAGCAGGACAGGCAGGGAGAGACACGCAGCAGGGCTGGGGCAAGGACACAGCAGAGGAAGGGACAGAGCACCCAGACTGCACCTTCTGCTAGCAGAGAGACTGGGGATCTACAGACCAACCTTGAGGATTCTACTTTCTCGTGACTTCTGCTCTAGGATCCTTTTGGGCAGGTAACGCTGCAGCTTGATGCAGATGAATACAAAATAATGAGTCCAGAGGCAGGAAGCCAAAGCAGTCGGCACATGTTACACAGAACCGTCATGCTGCTAGGCTGGCCAGGGGAGAGATGGAGGAGTTATTCCAAGATTTGGGAAGCCATCAGCCCTCATGCTACAGAAAACAAGAAAATTGAGCTCAGCCAGGGATTGCAGGCAGAAAAACTTCCCTGACAACAGGATGACTGAGGAACAAATTGTCAGAAAGGGCCTTCAAATCAAACAGGGGAAAAAAAGAACACATGGAAGAGACTGCATGATGTTTACCCACAGTGGGATTGAAGAAGAAAACAAGCTGAAATTACCTCCTTCAAAGGGAGACTTACTGGTGGCAGAACTTTTTCTTCCACCCCAGTGTGCAACTGTCACCGAGTTTGCAGGCTCCTGCCTCAGATTTTAAATGTCATCTCTTTGTGTCCCAATCCCAACAGGTACGTGCTCCCATTGCCCCGCAGAGCAAGCCAGGGACCTCCACACATCAGCTGCCAGTCACATCCCAGTTCCATAGCACGAGCCGTTTGATTATTTTGATCTGTTCTGTTGGGGGTGAATGTCTTCTTTTTTCTCCTTCCTTGGGATTTATTCTGAAGTTGCTCTAAGCTGTGAAGTGCATCAACTCATTCCAGATGCAGACTTTGAAATGAAGGAGATGAAAGCCTGAACTGACCTGAGAGATGATGTACTGCCTGCCAGCCCGTGGTCACTGCACTCCACATAGTTCAAACAACTTCAGCAGAATTTGAACGGGACCTCGTAACCCTGTTGCAATGCAACTGCAGGGCTTGCCAAAACCCAGCACGCTCTGTGAGAGCCCAGCCCTCCGCCAGGCTTTCCTCCTCCCACCTCCCCAGGAGGAGCCCCCTTCACACAACGCTCTTCTTGAGGACCCTAAACAGGGCTCCAGAAGCAACTCCGTACCTCTTTCTTTTCAAATTGTACATCTTCCTCTAAACTCAGGCAGGCCTGCCTTCGCAGGAGCATCCTGCAGTTGCTCTGTTCTCTCTTTAAGAAGGCAGAGATTGCGGGCCAGCTTCACACAGCCCAATTCGCACCCACAGACCAGTGACTGGAACACCCAGCTGGCTGCCCTGGCCCTTTAGGCAGGGACTAGAAGGTACAGGGACCTGCACCTGACGTGCTGCAATCCTCCACCTTTGCTTCTGGCTCCATGTCATCCTACAGCTGGCCAGCACCTGCCCAGGAGAACCCCCACCACCACCTCCCCTGCTGCCACAGCAAGGACACGTGCAAGGACCCAGCAACAACTGCCCTGCTCAGAAGATGGAAACGGGCTGTAGCTCCATTAGAGCCAAAGGAAGAAGATGAACCTCGACTCCAGGAATTATCCTTCTGCGTGGGCATCTTCCACCGGCGGTTCCATCCAAGCAGCCTCCCTTTACTCACCTCCCATCCTGAGCAGGTTTATCATCCAGTCCATGGTTGCTCTGAATTACCCCAGAGGTGACCATATTTCAGCAGCAAATTAAATTGTCACAATAGATTCCTTTCTACACTGTTTTATAAAATATGTGAGCCTTGGCTGCCAGCGAATTGTTTTGGAAAGATTAGATTAGGTGCCTCGGAAACCGCTTTGAGAAAAAGTAAAGGGTTTTTTCACTTCTTGAAGAAATCTACCCTCTTTTTTTTTTTTTCCTGGGAGGTTTTTCTATACCAAAGACTTGGTCAATTAACCACATCTTGGTTTTTAGATCCTTCCACAAAAAATGCCTCAACACAGGTGACCAAAAGGGAGATGGCTCATTTTGCAATCATCTGCCACCAACACAAATCAAGATCCTAACTCCTTCGGTTTTTAAATCAACTGCCATCCAGAGGGCTACACCATCTCTTTCCAATTTCCCAAGTTTTCTCACTGTTTTTCCAGCCCATAACAAGCCCATACACCCAGCTTTACCACGGGGTATCTGTCCATTTCTGCCAACACAAGCCACGCTTCCAGCCGGGAAGGCTTCCCTGGGAAGGACTGCTGTTCCAGCCCTCCACTCACACTGCTTCTAAGACCAGACACCTAAAATATCAGAACAGACACGACAACCTTGCTTGAAATTATAAAAGGAAACAAAATCCCACCTCCTCGGGGCTCAGTGTGATGAGAAAGCATTTCACTCATCAGGAAACCAGATTAGCAACACGTCAACAGCTTGGTGCCGAATCTGTTGCCGAAGGAAGGGGGAAGCGGATCTTGCAGTCAAAGTACCAGAGGGGGACAATGCCTGTTCTCAGCTCTTCTCCAGGCTCCTCCTGTTAACACAGGTTTACACTCCTCAGTTCCCCAGCTGGAAAACAGGAGGTGATACCAACGCCTCTCCTCTGGCCACACGCACTGGCAGATACTGGGGTAGGGACACGTTGCCCGTGAGCAGTAAGAGCGATCGTACCTACCAGCGGAATGCCGGCAAGGAGCAAGAAGAAAGAGAAACTCAAGGATTAACCCACTTTCCACAGCCCCAACTTGGTCCCTGGAGTGCAGTGTTTCACTTTCCAGCAGACAGGAGGAGCAGCCAGGCATGGACACTCCATGGGTGGGAAGGGGCGGCTGCCGGGGACGCACCCCGCAGAAGAGGAACAGCAAAGGGGTGAACTGACGCGGAGGAAGTGTTGGCTCTTACCTGTACAGATCAACACGGTCATTGGGGAAGGAACGTGGAGCACAGGACATCTTGTCTGGCCCAAGATAACGAGGTGCAGCCGTTGTGGGGATCAGATGACTTATTATTAAGCAAATGTTATTCAGGGTCTGAAAGCCCTAGATTTCCTCCTTGCAGGACAACTACCCAAATTCTTGCCTGGGATGGCAGATGGGAAGTAATCTCAACAAGAAAACCATTACAAGAGATGCTACAATCAGACAAGAAAGGCCATTTTCCTCCTATTTGTATCCTCCTTTTGCCTGCTACAAAACAGGGAGAGAACTACCCTCACCCCATTGAGGCATCACCTTGGAGTCGCACACTGAAGGGCTGCTGACGGTCCATAGCCCCACGGCAGGAGGACTGAGGTGGGCTGATNCCCCCTGATAAAGCATCCCCCCCATCTCTCCTGTAGCCCCCTTTCAGCACTGGAAGCTGCTCTAAGGTCTCCCCGGAGCCTTCTCTTCTCCAGGCTGCACACCCCCAACTCTCTCAGCCTGTCCTCACACGGGAGCTGCTCCAGCCTCGGACCATCTCCGTGGCCTCCTCTGGCCCTGTTCCAACAGGTCCCTGTCCTTCCTGTGCTGAGGACCCCAGAGCCGGGTTATGACAACACTCTGCCTAGGATGAGCCCTACGACCCTGTGGTTTGTGGTGGGGCTGGCAGCAAACCAATCTCTTAGAGGCCAAAGCTACGGTGCAGAGGTATCCCCAAAAAGCACTTTGCTGCAGCTTGAATAACCACTGTCAGTGACTTTAAAAACTTGTGTGCTCCAAAGCACCCTCCACCCTCAGCCACCATTCACTACTCAGCATGGTTGGCGGGGAAACAGAAACACTGACAAGGCAGCCAGCTGGTGGACCTCCCAGTCCAAGGCCAATCGATTGTCTCTTATCACGGCGTCTGCTCTCCAGCCCCGTGCACATCGTCACCTGCACGCTGAATCCAGGCTGGGCTCTGCACAGCCCCACAGCTCTGCCTCCGTGCTTTCCTCGAGTCTTGGTCAACATTACTAGAGTTTGTGGAATGACTCCTGTCTCTGAATGACCAGCTAAGACACATAAAGGGACAGGATTTTCAGAAGACAGTGCTTTTCACACTTGAAAATATCTCTGATTAGGTGCCCAATATCTTCGGCCACCGATCCTTTGACACTGGGTATATCGCAGCAATGGGAACCCAGAGCTGTTCCAGCCCTGGACAACACATCTGCGTCAACTTTGCCAACCAGTCGCAGAAAAAGTCCTGATGTTGCCTCTGGGATGAATACTGTGGCTTTCCTCCCTTCTGCACAAGGAACCGTGGTACAATTGTACCAACTGTACAGGGTGCACCTTGCACAGGGATCAGCCAAGAATTTCTATCCTCATCCACAGGACCCAGTATAGAATCACAGAATCATTCAGGTTGGAAAAGACCTCAAGGATCATCAAGTCCAACCATCAACCCAACCCCACCCAACCCACTAACCCATGTCCCCAAGCACCACATCCACACGTTTCTTGACCCCCTCCAGGGATGGTGACTCCACCACTGCCCTGGGCAGCCTGTTCCAATGCCTCAGCACTCTTCCAGTGAAGACTTTTTTTCTAATCTCCAGCCTAAACCTCCCCTGGTGCAACTTGAGGCCATTTCCTCTTGTCCCATCACTTGTTCCTTTAGAGCAGAGCCCAGCACCCCCCTCCCTGCCCCCTCCTTTCAGCAGCTGTAGAGAGTGATGAGGTCTCCTCTCAGCCTCCTCTTCTCCAGACCAACAGAACCACAGAATCATCAAGGTTGGAAAGGACCTCAAGGAAAGCGAGACCCTGCACATGCCAGTGTGACTGTGAGCCACGCCAGCACGCAGCCTCCTTGCTTCTGCAGAAAGCAGGAGCAGAAGCACTTTTCCAGATGCAGGTCTGACTCTCACCCCTCTGTTTCTCACCTTCACCTTGGCCATAGCGGTCACTTCTGACCAGGGCACGTGTGCTTTGAGAGTGAACACCTCAATGCTTGGAAATCCACGGGAGCCACTAGAACAGCCCCAGAGCTGTCAGCTGCGACCGAGTACAGCAGGATGGAGGATGTACATCTGCACTCCCAGGAGCAGAGGGAGCAGATCTGACCCTCACAACTCACAGCCACCGTGTCCCTCAGCAGGACGATGAGGCAGAAAGCAGCGAAGGGATTTGCGTGTATTTCCTCATCCATCAGCAGCCACACGGACTGCCAGATGGGAGGTCACACCGCCAGCCGGCACAGCAATGTCCCCCCTGCCCGGCCCTCAGTGTTTACCCTCATCCTGGCTCCCGCAGCAGCAGAGCCCCGAGGCGCCAGCACACACCTGGGGAGCAGACGACTTGCCGGAGGCTGCTTGCGCAGAGGGTGGGACGAGCCCTCCAGAAAAAGCTGGCTGGCCTCCTACCTTACCGTGCAAACCAGGAAAAGGCCAGGGGAAAGAAGACCAGAAGAAACCTTGCATGACCAAGGTTATAAGGTGATATTTTCAGCCTCCACACACCAGCAGGGGAGGCAAGGGGGGTGTGCACACACTCACCCAGGCAGGACGTGCCTCCTGCTCTCACCAGGGTCTGGGGGGTCTGCATCCTACAAAGGAGGGAGTCGTGCTGTCCATGGCAGGGGCCTGACACGGTGGGACCCAAAACGAGCCATTGCACCAACAGACACAGATCCAACCAGAAACAACGAGAAAATTAACTATAGGATTAGCACACATACAACTGAGGTCTGTCCCGTCTTCACCTCCAAGAAACAGTGCTGGTTTATTTACTTATCATATGCAACTACTGCTTTTTATCTATTTATCATACAACCAAAGCCTGGTTGCTCAAGCTCAGCCTTCTCCTTTTTCTGGAGGATGAATTCCAGTCCCTCATGTAACATTAAGCTCCCTGACGTCTCATTCTTGCTCCAGCAAAGCCAGATGCAGGGACCAGGGATGCCACGGTCACTACAAGACCTAGTGCCACACCAGCAGAACTGCTCTGGCTGCTGCGGTGGCTAGCTGGGGTAGGACAAGGGACAAAATGCATCATTTGCAGACTCCAGTTTCATATATTCAAGCTTATTCTGTGCACGTGGTTTGGAGCAGGCTGAACAGAGCTGGATGCAAGCCACAGAAGCATTGAAGACAGCATGGAGCATCAGAGCAGACTCAACACCAACACCGGAGCAAGCCTACACGATGGCAGCCTGTCACCCCAGCAAACCGCTGATGCACAGAGAGCTCACCTCTCAGCAAGCCTCTAAACAAGACCCCGATTTGCCTGGGGCACAAACACTTACTAGCCAGACTCTCCTCTGGAGACTTTTCCCCAGTCTGCTTTTCTCAGAGGAGACGATCGCGTGCACTCTGGCTGCTGGCTGGCCGTGCTCCGCTTCAGCCTGGACTGGCAGGATCGCCAAAGCTCCACCTTGCACAGCGGCAGCCTCCACAATGCCTTTTCCACTGACCTCCTCCTCGCTTCTCTTCTTGCGGAGCCTCACCGGTGAGAACAGGGCAGCCTGGAGCAGAGCCCCTGTGCACACCTCCATCCCTCCTTGTGCTCCTGCTCCCTGGCTTTTGAGAAATCACTCCTCTTCTTCTCCCAGTAAGAGAAGGACATCCTCCTCCCTTCACAGGCCACGGCTTCTTCCCCACATCTGCTGTTCTCTCAGGGATGCTAAACAAGCAGAAGACCTGTGGGCATCTTCTCAGAGACACTGCAGCAATGTCTCGATTCTGTACCCATCAAGCTACTGCTCCCACGCACACAGCTCAGCTCCCCCAGCTCCTGAATTTAACTTACACACAAGTAGACTCATCTCCAGTGGGTTTAGCTACACAAAAAGAAAAAAATGCACTTGCAGTTCGGTCCACAGTGCTGTATTATGCAAGTATCTGGGCTGCTGCAGCCTCTGTGTTATCAGAGTGCCCCTCACGCAGAGCATCCGACCCTTCCAGCAGACAGGCTGGAGATCTGCCGGGTCGCTACCACTTCGCTGGGATAAGGCAACCAGCTCAGCCAAAACCCGGTTGGTGCTCAGGACTCCCGGGTTCCCGGTCCTGCACGTTAACCACGAGGTCACCTCTCAGCACAGGGATGAGCTGTTCCAAGAGCCCACATTGCCATCAGACGGGCATCGCAGGCAGGTCGTGCATTAAGACAGCAGGTATGGGAAGACTGTCCCCTCTGCAGGCATTCAGGCCACTTTGTGTCATGCACAGCAAGGCATAAAACCGCCTTCCAGCACGGAGAAGTTGATAAAGAAGTTTTGCTTTTACCAAACATTGAACAGCACTGGTCTAACATTACAGAGAGACCAAGAAACAGGTGGCAATGCACAGAATAAAACAGATCATCTTGAAGCCTTTTCCTCCAGACAGCTGTAATTATAAAGCAAACATCACCAGCTTCCCTCTCTCCCTGCAGTAAATAATTAACTGCAAAAGAATATTCCTCTCAGCCCCATCCTCCCCAATCAATTTTGCTTTGCGAGGACCTGCCACCTGGATTGCAGGCAGTGTCAGTGCACCCAAGTGTCACCCAAAACATTTCACAAGACACCGAGGAGCGGTGTGACTGTTAACTTCGGTACAGCAGAGACCTTTCCTTGCAGGTACGAGAGGGCATCACCATTATCATCACCATCATCACGTAACTCCGGGTACCGAAAGCAGACAGCTATGACACACACGGCTGAGCTCATCCGATGCACCAGCATCACTGCAACCACGCACTCTGAGCACTCCCCATCACACTCCTCTGCACTGCCAGAGCTTTACTGCCAAGGAAAAGCAAATTTCCTCCCCTGAAATACAAAGTTTTCTATTCCTTTTTTTTTCTTTTTGAGAATATAGTCTCCTAGATTTCATCCAGGGGGGAAATACAAGTCTTCTCCAAACAGCACTTCCACTTGAAAGAGACTTTAATCTTTGAATAGTGGGTCTAAGTTGAATATTGTGACTGCTCAGTCATGCATGATAACTTACCCTCATCAACATGACACTCATACAGCCTCCCACAAGTAAGCCAGAAAACCTTCAGAGCACTCATTCCTTTTGCCCTGCTGAAAGCTACCTCCTGGATGTAACCCTAGAGCGCCGGAGGGACGATGCCAGGGGGACAGCAGAGCGCCTGGGCTGGGTCGGGCAGCAGACGGGAGCAGGCTGCGTACAGACACACAACCGACACCATTCGATCCTGGTCGTCTTAAGACACAAAGTCAAGTTCACGTTAAAAAAAGGCATAAGCAGAGCACAAGCAAAAATGAGAGCTGGGAAAAACCTCTAGAAGTGCAGGAACACCCTTCCTGCAACAGCCAGAAATCCTGGGGAGAGCCAGAGCAGCATTGCCACCGAGCAAACATCTTTGTACTCACACACAGTCTGGGCTCAGTTTTATGTTTGCGTGGGTCTAAATGCAGGCCAGGTTTAGTACAGCTGGCTATGAGGTGTTCAATAGAGACCTCCACCAGGAAGGTGGAGAGAAAAAGAGAAAAATGGGCTAATTTAGACTCAAAAAAGCATGGAAAGAGTTGAAGAAAGAGACAGAAGAAAGAACGAAAGGAAAACCATGACACAAAAGAAATGAGGAATAATGCAGGGAAAGGAAAAATCAAATGAGACAGATACTGAGGACAGTTAAAGAAAAGATAAATCATAAAAATGTGGAATGAAGACTGGAAGAGAAAGATAAGAGAAAGAGGAATGTGCCATGTCAGAGCAGTTGAATGGCACTTGGCAAACAGGTAATTTGTTTAAACTATTCCATATTTGTCAAATAATTTATGTAATTAATACTCTTTTGTGATCTTCAACCAGCTATAGAGCTGATCAAATATAATTTCATAAATATATAATTAGATTAATACCAATAAAATCCAAATATGTTCAACATTGTTATCTGCTGCTTAATAAGCTCTGGTTGCAAGTTTACACTTCAAAAATGTTAAAATGGAAAGCTGATGATAAATAACAGATATAGAGTGCTTGGAGCACAATCATTTTGTTTTTGCTAGACCAACAAGAAGTACAGCAGCAATAACACATCTTGAATATGTGCTCCGTATTTTTACTCCATAAAGCTTTTTGACCCCAAGAAAACCTGGGGAGCTCCAAGGGCAGCCCAGCAGGAAGGTAAACCCAGGGTGCACCGGCAGCAGGAGGGGGGGTGGTGGGTGCTGGCTCCAGCCTGGATGCAAACGTCCACATTTGTGAGCTGAGCTTTACCGGAGAACCATCGCTCCCCTGAAAGGGAAGGGAAGCTTGGCGAAGGACAGCCACGTGCACAAGGATGCCTCACCACCTCTGGTCTCACAGCAAAAAGCTTCCCAAGTACCAGCAGCCTTTTACAAACCTCCCTAGGAAAATTAGGGGGAAAAATGGGCAATCAGCAGTTTTTCAGCCTGTTTTTCCCCCTCTCTGGCCCAACCCAATAGCAAGGGAGTCCCCAGGAGAGTTCTCAAGCCGCAGGATGAAAGCCACCCAAGGCAAACCATCTCCACACCCGTGGTGGCAGGTCTGCCCCGGAGCCCCGGGAAGCAGCGCTGGGCTTCGAGGGAACTGTGGCCATCGCTTCGTAGGACACCACCAGGGAAACCTGAGGTTGCTCCCACCGCGGCTCTGCCATCGCCACCAACAGCAGCTGAGAACCACACCAAGGGACACTCCTTGGGGCCAGAAAAGTGTCCCGCAGGTCACAAGTCCTGCTTAAATATTATACCAATATCCCAAACTGAGATAATTATTGCTAATTACAAGATCATTTTAATGTAAACATGGAGGGTATTACCATGCATACTTCATCTCTTTCTAATTACAAGAAATCAGAGGTTCACTGAGACCAAACAAAGCCACGCTGACAGCTCCCACGCCACAGCAGCCTCTTCTGCAGCGATAACACCCATCAGCGTCCAGACCCACCAAGGAGACTGAACAGGGAATTCAATCAGCATCAGCCTCCCCGGTGCTGAAACGAAGCAGTTGGCATGTTATTAATCACACAGGGAAAACCACTGAGGAGAAGGAAAGGACCAGACACACGGAGTGGGGGACACACATAGATCCAACGTCTCGGGAAAAATCACACAAATCACCAGCTGCAAAATCAAAATAATTCAGAGCTCTGCAAGGATAAACACATGAGGAATTCTGACCAGGAGAAACCAACACCCACCAGACAACCCTCTAGCAACTCTTTAGCTGAACCTGCACAGAGCCCTCTGTGCTCTCCTCTGGTTCCAAAGCAGCTCCTGCTCCAACCTGCACAACCCACCTGTGCCAGCCGGGCCGGGATACATCACAACAAAGCCTCCCCAGGAGGTTGTACCCCTTCTGGATCTCCAAGACCTACCCAGGAGCAACTCCACACGACACAGGCTAAAGGGATATGACTCAGGTCATTGAAACACTCAACAGCTTGACTTGGGTCAGGCCATTCCTGCTGCGCCATCCTCCTGCTTCCAGCTGTCCTAAGCATTTCTCCAGGCGCTCCAGAGTTTGCCAGTCCTCTCCCATTTCCCACCAGCTCTTTTTGTCTCCAGGCGCTCTCCACCGCTTGAGGCAATTACAACACATCCCTGACCAGGACCCACATGGGCAGAACAAGCCACCAGATGCACCAGCTCCCACTGGGGGCAGAGGGGCTGCACCCCCGGATCCTGCAACACCCTCGTGCCGAGCAGCCTCCGCACGCCGCAGAGCTCCAGCAGCGAGCATCCCTGGGAGGGAGGAAGGTGCCGCCAGCTCCGCAGAGCCGCACGCACGCAGGAGCGGGGGGACCTCGCTCACCCACAGATGCACATAGCTGTGCCTCCACCACCTGCGCAGCCCCTCTGCACACCAACGCCTGGCGCTGCTGGGAAGTTGGTGTCTCCTGGGGGGTGCTGCTCCAATATGGGGGAGCTGGAGCTCGATGGGCACCTGTGTTAGCCTGGGGGGGGGAACCGATGCTCCCCCATGGGAGCATCACGGGGTGGTGTGGGGGATGCAAGGGGATGAGGGAAGGTGGGTGCAGAAGGCTGCAAACAGGGGGTGCAGGGAAAAGGAGGGAGAGAGGGCTGCAGCCTGGAGAGGTGGGGGGCAGCAGGAGGGCAATGGAGGGGAAGGAGAGGGGGATGCAGCTTGGCGGGGGGAGCAGGGCAGGAGTGCAAAGGGGTGCAGGAGGAGGAAGGCTGTGGATGGAGGAAAAAAGAGGGTGCGGAGGGGCTGGAGGGCAAAGCGGGTGCGGAGGCTGCGGCCCGGCGGCACCCGCTGAGCCCCACACCGCGGCCCGCCCGGGACCGGGGGCAGCGCCCCGGCGGCAGAGT
>VZTO01015730.1:38880-64262 GCA_013400615.1 Syrrhaptes paradoxus | reverse complement strand
GAAATGAATCTCTGCAGACCTGTGAGCATTTTGGAGTTCCCTTAGATGGAATAGGCTCACAGAGTCTGTCTTCAAACCCATTCTCCTTACAGGGATGCTTCTGGGAAGGGCAGATGCATTGCTACACAGCTTACTTGTGTTGGTGAGAGAAATGGCGATCGAACTGGCTAAGGGCAGAGGGGGGAACCCTCATAATTACCGCGGTGGGAGAAAATAAAAACTGAGTTTTGTTAGCTCAGAGTAGGACAAGTTTGGAAACTGTTCTATGTGCAAGTGGTCACAGAAGCCAGTGGAACTACCCTGTGCTTGAGATAGGCTCATTTGTAAATCTGGAGTGGGTCTGGGGTATACACAAAGTGTTTGCTTTACTCCCAAGCTGGAAAGGATGCCTTCTGCAGGACAGTCGTGAAAAGTGAAGGAAAACCTGAAGGTTGCTTAATCGCTAAACTATTGATATGAGCTACGAGTAACACAGCTCCAGCTGTTCGATGGAATGAAATACACGCTTCCCCTTTCTATTTCAAAAGCACTCTCTCCCAGTTAAAGTTTAAGCTGTTCACGGAGTAGTATCAGGCTTGAGAAACAGTGGCCAGCCTTCTGAGCTGCCTGGGGGCTCAGCTGAATTTACAGGTAAAATATTGTTACTCATGGACATTCCTCCAGCTTCCTGGTGAGGCTATAGAGAAAATACTGCGAGATCACATGCTCCAGCAAGAGCACGACTTGGAAAGCAGCCTTTGAGAGAAGCTCTTAATGTATCAGATAAATCTGTGTGGAGACACAAGGCTGGAGCTTACCTCTGACAATGAATTGTTATACTGTGAGTGACTGACTGTGAAAAGACTGTGGGGAAAATCTGAGTCTTCTGCAGCACAAAGAAACCATGAGATAGGCGAAAGCCATTGATTACAAAGAAGCCATAGTGGAACTATTCAACGCTGTAATTTAACACAGTCTTCTAAAGACTGCGAAGAGTCTGTGGGCTAATCCTAATTGCAGATTGCACCAAGAGAGACATAGCCACGAGAGACTTCACAACCGTGAAATTCTGCAAGCGTATACCATCATCCCAGGGGCCTGGGACTCCCAGAGATACCTGAGGCTTGGGAGCAGAAGCCCAACTGAGACCACACAGAGGAAGAAAGGAGACCAGTCAGTCCCAGTTTCAAAGGGATTTTTAAAACAGACACTGAAATGGGGAGAACTGCAGTAATCAATTAACAAAACAAAACCCTAAATTAATTGATCAACCCTCAGACAATCAACAAAATCTTCCCCTGTATCATCTCCAAAACCATCACATTGCTTCAGATGACCCAACCAGTGAGTGAGACCACTTTGTTTTTAATCCCCAAAATAATGGCATTAAGATTAGATTAAATTCTACTACAGAGAGTGTTCAGGCCTCTTTAAACCAAATCATTTGAAACATTGCAGAAGATTCTGGGTGGGCAGAGCAGAATCATCATTCCTGGAGGGTTATCTGATCCAGGACAGGATCTTTCTCATCATGGATTTCCTTTTTGAAACAAGCAAGGAAACCAGGCAGCGCCTTGCCAGGTGCCTGGCCCAAGCTCCACCAAAGCCAGAGAGAGGAAAGATTCCTGTTGACTGAAATTAATTCTGCTACCGGTTGGATTTTGATCAATTATGAACTGAAAACAGAAACTTTGCAGAGACGAGATGCTCTGGAATCGCAGAAGGGAAAGGCTTTGTAATCGGAGCTTGGAAGTGGAAGGAGGTCTGTGTTCCACAGTTTGAAAATACAAACAACTGCTGATTCCTTTTGTTCTATTAAAAAAAACCCCAACCCAAACACACACACAAAAAAGATGTAATTCAAAGACTGGTCGTTTCCACCAAGTCAGTCTCCTTGTAGAGGCACTGGAGGAATGAACAACTCTCCTATCTCCCTTTACATGACGTGCAGTAGTTAGTAACAGGAACCCTCACCTGAGTGGATGTTGGGATAGTTGGACTCCAGGTTTTGCAGGTGAGGGAGAGAGATGAGATACAGGTTACATCCCTGAGACTGTATTTAGGAGCAGTGTCGCTTTCCACCACTGCCTGCTAGCTTCAGTGTGATCTAAAGCACACTGCCCTCTACAGAAAGTGCCCTGTTTGTTCCTGTGGGTGTTTGCTTAAGTCCCCCCCAAATGTTCTTTTTGACTTTTTGTGCTTTTTGCTGGGGATTGCAGCTGATAGTGGGGTGAGTCTAGAGCCTGAGTTGCTTAGAAATGACTCTGATTCCTTCATGAAATGTCCCCACCGCCCCCTCTCGCTGAGCCTACCGGCATCGGTCAGCAAAGGTCACGCAGGGTGTGAGGTCCGGCAATGCCGGGATCTGCACACGGGGACACACGCTGGCTGTCCTGGCGGTGGTTTGCTGGCACTTGTGCAGGAGCTGTTGTTAGCTGTCAGCTTGAACCGAACGTCAGTCATTCCGTTGGAGCCTGATCCTCACATCACTGCTCTCCGAGGGAGGTTTTTGCCTTTGTCTTCATACAGTGGTAACCCAGGTCTTTGGAGGTTGGGAGCCTGATGTCATGGTTTAGAAAGGCCACAGGGACAGTCCTTTGTTAAACCCCTGGTGGGCTGAGGCAGGGACAGGGAGGGTTTCACCCACCTCTTAGGGTCACCTGATGCGACTTGTGAAGAACAAGAAAACAACTGAATTTATTAACTATTTACAACAAGAAGCAAGACACTGAGAGAGAGAAACCACATCTCAGAAAGGCACTTCTCCCCCACCCCTCCCTTCTTCCCAAGCCCCAAGGCTTTGTCCTGTCCCTTCTCCCCCCGCGGCGTAGGGGCAGGGATGGGGGGTGCAGTCAGTCCCCCTCCTTCCTCCTCAGGGGAGGGTCCCCACAGTCTGTCCCGGCTGCAGCGGGGGTCCCTTCACATGGGACAGTCCTTCTCCAACTGCTCCGGCGTGAGTCCTTTCCACACGGGGCCACAGTCCCCTGACGACTGCCCGGCTCCGGCGTGGGCTTCTCCAAAATTCCTGCGTGGGGTCCTCCACGGCTGCATCGTCTCACGGGCTGAACCAGGGGACAAACCGTGTGGACCACGAGTCTTCACCACGCTGCGGGGGAATTCCGAGGGGAAAACCTCCCTCTTTCTTCCCATCTCTGACCCGACTGTCGTGTGATCCTTTCTCTCAATCTCGCTCCTCTCTCCGCTGCAGGTGTTCATCAGCTCCCGAGGAAACTGACTCTCGGGCGAGCCGTGGCGGGGGCTTGGGCTACAGCAGGTCGGTTCACAGAAGCCGGGCAGGCGGTTTGACATCCGGGCTGGTCCACCCGAGCTGTGCCCTGCCCAGGGCTGGCACCCCCNGTGCCCCCTCTTCAATCTGTTATTCACAGAGGGGCCGATGGGCTCAGCCCTGGCCTGGGGTGGGTCCAGCCTGGAGCTGGGGAAGCTTCCAGCAGTTTCTCACAGGGGCTGGATCGGTGGGACTCCTTCCCCCACTGCCCCACCCGGTTACCAAACCCTTGGAGCCGGGGGTGGGGGTGAACCCTGAGCCTCACTGACAGGAGCCCCCACTGCAGCCCCTCCCTTGCTGCCAGCAGAGCTGGAGCCCAGGGAACCTTCAGCAGCTGCTGACAGGAGCCATTGCTGTGGCCCCTCCCTGCTGCCAGACAATCCCACCACACAAACCCACAACACCTGATTTTTTTGTTAACAAGCCCTTGTGATGTTTAGGCCCCGTGAGATTTTCATTTTCTAACTCTACAGAAAAGTTTGAACACTTTGCAGCTTGCCTGCGACCCGTTTCTCTGTGGGACAGTCTGGATCACTTCCTGTGCTCTGGGTCATCTGTGTCAGTTTTGCTGGCAGGAGACAGATTCCCAGGGTGGAAACGGGATGAGTTGCTGCGGGATGTCTTGCGCTCCGTGTCATTCCTGCATTCACTGATGGGCGACAGATTTATCTGGGTAGTTCAAGGCCTCTCTGTAGCAGATGAGTTTGTACTGAAATCTCAGACCATCCCACATGTTCTCCTGGAGGAGACCCTAAAATTATTATTTTTAAAAGAACCTTCATACTTCTTCATCAGCCAATGCTGTATTTCCTCCCCTCAGCACCGAGGAACAATTGCTGGCTACATCTGTTTCTCACAGAAGTTTCAAAGCAGTGTTGTGCAGCGCAATCAGGCACGCACACGTGGTAGAACGAGGTAGAATTAAAGACATTTGTGTTTATCCAGATAAACTACCGGTTTCTTTTCCTCTGATTGCTTTTTAATGTACTGGCTGTGCACTGTCGCTATCCCTGCCACACAGCCCCCCTCATCATTGTCAGACTCAAACCGATGAGACTTCTCTTCTGTCAAGTCTTTCGCTAAATTCTGGTTTTTCTTCTTTTGTAAGGAGCTGCCCTGAACCTTGGTTCCCACCTTGACACACCGAGTAAAGCTGATGCAGAGCAGTACTCACATAAACTGTAGACTAGACAGGAGGATGGAATCCAGCCTTCCTACCGTCTCTCTGCTTCGTGGTGTTCTTGAGTCTCCAGTGGATGCTCTACTCCTGTACCCAACCTTGATAAAGCGTGTTTGTCTGCTCCCTTTCCATCACGGACAGCTGTCTTCCTCTGTGACAGCCTCTTCCTGATGGTCTTGTGGAACGCTACCAGCTCCTCCTTCATCCCTTGCAGTGATTGCCTAACATCTGCACTGCTGTAGTAACAGAGTCCATTGGTGACCTCAGTCTTGGTGTCATTTATCGCAGAGGTAGACTTCCCTGCAGTGCAGCCACTCGCCGTAAGAGCGAGAGATCCAGAGTTATACAGCTCCTTGGGAGCCCATGGTGGTAGTGGTATGTCCACACCAGTGACTTTCAGGCTAGATACTGGAAGATCTCAACAGTTAGGCTGTGCTCTAGTGTCACTGTCCTATCTAGGCTGTCCTGAGAGACCCCTAGTAATGGTGAGGGCATCATCCTCCCATGTGAGTGCCTTCAAGAGCAGTATGGGGCAGAAATCATGCCTTCAGTCAGAGAGGTGGCACAGCTGGTCTCTCCAGGCTACTTCTACGCCTATTTCACACAGATTCTCTTTCTGCTGGCAGCTCCCAAAGAACTCTGTTGCCCAGAGCAGCTGTGGATGCCCCATCCCTGGAGGGGTTCAAGGCCAGGCTGGATGAGGCTTTGGGCAACCTGGGCTAGTGGGAGGTGTCCCTGCCCATGGCAGGGGGTGGGACTGGAGGATCTCTAAGGTCCCTCCCAACCCAAACCATGCTGTGATTCTGTGATTCCCCTCTTCCTCATTAAAGATCATTCATTCCCACACTGAAGCTGTGAAGTAGATCCCCAGCATCATTTTTCATCTATAGTTCAGTCATCCCCTTTCTTCTGCTGCTTCTGAAGTCAGACCTCTTGCAAGATTCCTGAGCTGAGATGCCCAAATCAACATGTTGCAAATTTCTTCTCTGGGCATGGACTCTTGACTTTGCCTTTTGCACTTCCAGTCGGCGGACGTCAGCTGGGGAAAGAGAGAAGGCTGATGTACTGAAACACTGGTCAGAAACGTTACGTGAATCCAGGTGATTGATGGAATTTCAGCCATTGACTATGGAAACACGGGTATGCTAATGTTCATCTACATATGCTGTGCTGACACCGAGTGATTTCCCCATTGTTATTAGTGATACGCTTTGATAAGGGTCGAAGGTGTCAGCTATAGTTTCCCTTTGGAAAGCTGCTTAATCATCAGATCTTACTGGCTGGGGGAGTTGGGAGACTTAAATAATCACAAAGTGAATGAAGAGTGATACAACACCCTCTCCCTAGCCTCTTTGGGACAGCACCCAGGGTAGGGGACGGATTCAGAGCTGCTCTGTTTCTCCATTTACACAGCACTGCTGTGCTCCAGTGAGGACAACGCAGGAAGCTGCTGCTTCCTTAGGCAATATCTTCCTCATTTTCGGGAGTACATATACCAGCTCTTCTGCAGCGATCAGCACATGCCGGTGGACTTGTTAGAGCACGTTCAGCAGCACGTCCTTGCTGGCTTGCTGAGCTCTGATCTGAAGCTTAGTGCAGATATGGGGAAGATTCATGGACTTCTTAGTGGCCTTTGGGCTGCTCTGTGGAGGCAAAAATACAGCAGCAATAGATACATGGGTGAGAGGACTGTACATTACCACCGCATTTCTCTCTGAAGGGATGGCAAAGAGATTCTGCAGCCCAACCCTGTACATCCCAGAGCAGTAAAAGCAACATGAATCCTACTTAGTACGTAATTGAAAGCACTTTCTGGTTTGTGAATCATCTGCATCCCAGCCTTCCCGAGGATCTCGGGTAACGAGACAAGCATAGCGCCGCTTCTGAGGTCATCTCTGCCGGCTCACAGGGCTGCCAGCCTGCTCTGGCCCTTGTTTCCAGCTGCTCTTTTAAAGTGCTCTCTGCCGCTGAGCAGTGCTCTTCTAGAGATCTCAGACATGAAGTAATCCTCCGGGCTTTTCTAGAAAAAAGCCGACTACCACTGAACCTGTTTTACAGGTAGGTAGGCTGAGCTCCAGCCTGCCTGAGATCACACAGTGTTATTTAGGGCCAAACTGCCGGGGCTGGCACCCTCCCGCAGCAGGGATGACAGCCTAGGAGGAATATTCACCTCCGTCGTTAAAGAGCGTCCAGGCAGAGGGGAGGGCTGGCCGTACAGGCTGTGCACGTACGTGCTTCACACAGGACTGCGAAACAAATAAACCTCGCCGGCTGCATGGCTTCAGTCTCAGTGTCCCTCAGATTTACACCCAAGCATAGGGTAAATGGAAACGGCCCTTTGCACGGAGCATCAGCAGGTGGGAATGTAAAGCTGCCCCTGAGAGCGGATTCCTGAGTCACCTCCTTCAGCATTTGTTCCTGCCTGCTGTGGTAGCATGCTGCCTGCTGGATAATGAATGGCTGCGTTCGCTGTGGCGGTGAGGATGCTATTAAAAATTAACCCTGGCAAATGGTCCTGCATAGTTTTTTTTTTCAGGCAGAGCCAAACAAGGGGTAAGAGGAGATGAGTGCCGTTGAAATCTGATTTGCAGAAAAAGCAAGTGGGGAGTTTTTGTTAATGGGGATGGTTCAGGATTCAGTTTAATCACTGCAGTTGTTGGGGATCAATGATCGAAATTCAGAGGGCTTAAGGCACTTGGTAAAGTTAAAAGCAGCGCAAGTAGAGAAGACTCAACGGGCATATTGCAGAGGAGGTCAAAGAGTGGGATACATGGGGATTACTGTGTCGACATATAATTTATTACCTTATGCAGAAATAAACTGATTTATCACACGGGTGTTATTACCATGTATAAGGACTATGGTCCGTAGATGAACCACTCGTCAGTTTTGGTTCATGTATCGCACCCTTTTCTCACAGCATCACACTTATAACCACACCCTCTCTAGAGCAGCATGCAGAGTGTGTTTCCAGAAATGAAGGGTTTGCCTTAAAAATCTGAGAAAATAGATCAGCTGAGAGACAGATCCCTCATTTCCTTGGCTTCTCTTGCCTCCAGCACCCACAGAATATCCATCACATCGTCTTGACTCACTTGGAAGCTGCGTTGGAAGCTTGGGCAAGGAGCCAGGCAGGGTTGGAGAGCAGAGACCCTCCTGTCCTCACGCACTGCCCACGGTCCCCAGAGCAGGGGAGCGCAGCTTTAGGCTCAGCAGAAAACACCTCCCTACTCCCTTTGCGTCACTCCGAGAAGGATTTGGTCTGACGCCTGCTGACGCTCATATTAACAATCCCATTGTTGACACAAAAGCTGCACCTTGTGCCGAGACGTCATTCAGCTGGCTGTGGCACAGCAGCACGCAGCACGCCTCGTCCCGAGCCCGCGCATCCTCGGGGCTGTCCCAGACCCTTGAGCAGTCCGTCCGTGGATGGGTTGATACCCACAGATAGTCCAGGTGGTGACATAAGCTGTCATGCCAGGTGCGGTGACCGCGCAGGCGGATCTCCCCTCTGCTGGCATGCTTTTTTCCAGAAGCGTGCTGTAGCTGCTGATTTCACCAGGTGTACGGCAGCGACGGCACCTGTCACCGGGCCACGCTGAGGTCTGCGTGTTTGTGCTGAGTCACCTGCCCGTCTCCGTGGGGCAGAGGTGTTTTCAAATATCAGGCTCAAGCAGACATGATGCTGCAGCAGGGAAGATGAATCAGTTCCTGCATAAGCAGCGTTACGGATTTGCTGGATGAAGGGTGCTCAGACGTTGCCGTGTCCAAGTTGGAAGCATTTCCTGCTCTAAGATCTTTCCTTACCTGTAGCATTTCAGGGACCATGGCTGAAATATTTTTCAGATTAATTCCTGCTTTTTCTTTCTTTTCTCTCCTTTATCCCTCCGTCCAGACCCAGCTTTGTCATTGACCCTAGACCCTGGCTCTCCTGAGCAGCCATCTGAGCCCGCACGTGCCGAATCCCGTCTGCTCCTTGGTGCTGCCCACTGCATGGACGGGGAGTGGTGCCTCCAGAACAAGCAGCCTCGCCTTCCGTAATACCTGGGACTTGGCCAGGCAGCATGCCACACAGCAGGAAGGCTTCCAGGCTTATCAGCAGGGGAGGGTGGTCCCAGGGACCTCTGCTTCTCAGCAGCTCTGGTGTTTGCCTAACATCTTGGGTAAAAACCGGGAGTATCAGAAAGTTGTGCTTGCCAGCACTAGGATACTCCCCGAACATATTTGCTGGATATCTGCTGTATAAATGCCGAGGAAGCGATTCAAACATGCGGTCACAAACAAAGTGTGTGGTGTGGTGCAGGATCTGCCCTTGCTGGGATGTTGACTCTGTGACAAACCAGGTTTTTCACTCAATGTTTTAAGATGCTGTGCTCATTGCATGCAGATAAGCATGCCGCTGGGACAAGGATTTTATTTTAGTGATCACTGACCAGGAGTTATCCCAACGGTTGTCAGTCAGCACCACAATATTTTATAAATATGGTCTTCGTGGAGGTGGTGGCTTTGGAAAGTCCAGTAGCTTAAAGTTAGTTTGGAACCTCTTTGTAGGCTAGACAGTAGATGTGATCTGAAATAACTTCCTTTAACTGCAATAGGTTTGGAATCACACCCATAGTTTGGTTATTTATTTATTTATTTATTTGCTCCCCCCAGTCTGTATATGTCAGTCTCCAGGTTGTGGGGGGCTGGAACGCTGTGAGGCAGGTCTCTCAAATGAGAAGGAAGCGTCCTGCGCAAACAGCTGCAGGCATATGTCCAGCTGCTCAGTTCTCCGAGCAGAAAGTTGTGAACTGCGCCTGGAAAATCTGCCTTCCGCAGATCAGGGGCAAGCCGCTGAACACCAGGTACATCCTTGAGTGCTGCACACTTGTGTTTCCACCGACTTTTAAAGAAAATGAGAACGAAATGTATTTCTAACAGTAGCTTAACTTGTACCCTGCTCTGCTGCTGCAGGGAGCAGTCGGCTGATACCTTAGGAACGAGCCGGGTGCCCGTGTTTGGTGCAGGAGATATTGCTGCGAATGGCCGGTTAGCGAAGGTCTCCGCGCTGCCACATCCCCAGCATGGCACAGGGAGTGACCAGGGTAGGGCCGGACAGGGGAGCGACAGTGTCGGTGGTGATGTGTTGGGCGTTGTTGCAGGACACCCATTGAACCACGCTGCTCGGTGGTATTTAGACATACCTGTGTACACGGGCCTCCACTGCAAACCAGCAAGAGCCAAACGCTGCACAGAGTTGTGTTGGTGCTAATGCAGTCCGTGAACTTCAGCTCATCTCCACATGGCAATACTTCTAAATGAATCGAGTCTCTACATCCCGTCATATTAGAAAAGGGCAGGTGGAAATCCAGCACTGGTTTTGCCCCTTTTGTGTTTTCCAAAAGCTCCACATCGAAGCAGAGGTTGTCAAAGGTCCATCTCCATTGCTAAGAATGGTGGGCAAGTCTGGAAATGCACGGTGTTTGCTCAGACAAGGATGGAGATGAGTCACAGCACTACATCACGACTTCTGTAGATAACAGGAGTTTGTGGTCACGAGAGGATTCCCATTCTGCTTCTCTGTCTTCTGCTGAAGGGATTTGCCCAGCCAAATGCACACCACTCGGCTCAGGCAGCAGGAGTTCCTATCAAACCACTCTAAGAGTTTACCCCAGGGGCTCTTCTAAGGTGTTTCAGAAGATGCTGGGATGGAAGATGCTTAGCCGGAGGTGCAAGCATGCAGCAATGCAGTGCAGGCTTTCACGGCCAAAGAGCCGCCCTACAAGCATGGCTGGAGCCCCCCGCAGCAGACCACATGCCACATTCATCGTCACACGCTGTCACTAGCCCGTTGGGCTGCTGACAGACCCAGCCTTGAAAACAAACTGTCAGGCTAGGTGTTTGAGGTGGCTGTGAGATGTGTATGCAGTGGGATATGTTTTGTGGTTCTCAGTATTCTGAAATACCACCTGAGCATCTGTCTGGGTCTCACCAGCATGCTGAGTTAGGTAACAGAGCTGGATTCTACTGAAACTTCTACACAGTGGATTAAAAGCACAGAAGCATGCCAATAATCCATCTTCTCTCATCACTAATCTAATCTAGCTGCTGGAAGTACACAGTCCTTTTTCTAAGCACGCGTTGTGCAAAATCAGAGCCAGGGCTGTAAGGAGAATATTTGGAAATCTGGTCTCTCCTGTCATTTTGAGGACAGGAAAGCATCCTTCCCTCTCCGTGAGGATAGGATTCCTTCTGGTGGTCTAGAGAAAGTTACACACCACAGTGACCCAAATGCAGATGAATCCCAAGGCTTTCCAAAAAGGCTGTCCATGGAAAAGGTAACCTGAGCCCCGTGAATTCCAGTGAGAGTCCCGGTACCGAATGGTGGTGTGTTCCCCTACGGTGTGGTGCACGGCTTTTCAGCCCTCTGTAGTGTTTGCTGGGCTTGACTCCAGGCTGCGTGCAGCAGAGGCAGAGGTGTAGGGTCAGGGTTCCTTTGGCAGAGCAGACAGGACTGGTTTTGCCTCTGTTCAGCTCATCCACTGACGCTGAGCCAGAAGCAAGCGCAGATCAGCTGGCAGGCTGGGGCACCGCTGGGAGCACTGGGAGTGGGCAGCGCATGTGAGGCAGGAGCAGCACTTTGGCTCTTTGCATGTTAGGACAGAGCCATGTCTTCTAGGCTCGAGCTGTTGGCACTAGGATCACCAAGCTGTGCGTGGGGATGTGCAGGGTGTGCAGCGCTTGTTCGAGGCTGCAGAACCGCCTGACCCCTTATCCACCTGCTGACCTCCTCCCTCCGTCGCTGCTGACTGCATCCCAGCCACCTTATTCCTCCCCTGCAGGACAGGGGTTTGGGAAGGACTTTGGCCAGGGCTGTTGTCTGTAGCGTGGCTCACAGCTGTGCTGTTGCGGCGATGGCTGAAAGCCCTGGTGTACATGGGCTGCATTCAGAGCAGGCTTAGAGCTGTGCAAAGTGCATGCAAACTGGTGGTGCAGAGGCATGTAAACTGCTGCTTTGCCCTGATTCATTTTTTTTTTTTAAGCCCTGATTTCCACTGCTTCACACCATATATTCCACTTCCGCGGATGGGAAATGAATGTAAGTTGACGTCTTTCTGATTTGGTAACATTTTGCGGTAGCTTGGCGTTGGCGCAGAAAGCAAGTACACATTGCAAAGCTGCTGGAGGCAGATGAGGTTCACAGCCAGCGCCTGCTTGGCAAAACAGACCTAAAAGCGCAGTGAGGCCACAGGTTTCCTTACACTGCAAAGAACAAGTGATGCTCCTGGAAAACTGTGGCAAAACAGCCATTCACTTTAACTCCTTTCCAGCATCAACTCATTTTTTCTCTTAGTTTAATGTTGAAAGCAAAGTTGTAGCTTGTTGACCATGGAATTAATCCCAGAAGAAATGCAAGGACCATCAACAACGTGGGCCAGGTGTGAATTATAAACAGCATCAGCAGGAGGCCCTTCTGTGTCCCAGGGGCGTTAGTCCCACAGCCAACGCTATTCCTTTTATATTTTTCTTTTAAGATTTAAAGCCCTTTCAGGGAGACCTTCTCTTGCCGAGGATCTCTACCACACCAATCACTATGATGTCCCTAAGCTGAATGAAGCCCCTGTGGGGTAGCAAGTTGTAACGACGCTGGGTTTGGTACCTACCAGCTCTTCAGTAAAAGTTACCGTCCGGCAGCTGCAGGGCAGCTTCAAACTCATCCCATACAGTGCAACAAGGTGCCGTACCCTGGGAGAACAGGTGTGTGCAGTTAGCATCCTCGAGCTTTCCAAAACCAGGAAAGAGCGTGACCCTAAACGACCTGAGAAAGGTAGATGGCCTTGGAGAGAGACACACAGCAATGATCTTTGTTTTATACCCAGGAATTTCAAGTTGCAATTGATTTGTCTTGAGTTGGGAACGATATAAACAAGGGAGCGCAAGCATGCTTTCCTGGGTCTCAATATTTTTTCAGATAAGAAAGCTTTTGTTTCCTTTTTCCTGTGAAAATGGGAAGGGAGAAAAATCTTTTATTTATTTATTCATTCATTCATTCATTCATTTACAACTCTTCTTTAAAATTAAGGCAGAATTAGGAGATAAACCCTTCAGGAATGAGGAACTCCTGCCTCAGTGGCTCCAGAAATAGCACAGTGCCCTGTCTGCCCTTTGTTACCTTGTGTCTTTCATCCCAATCAATCATCTCAACTGCGCTGTAGTTCAGCCGCTTCTGGACAGAATCCCTTTGTTGGGAACCCAGACCTTTCTGAAGCGACAGCACAAAGGATGGAAGGAGCCCTCTGGTGTGGCATCTGCACTGCCATCTGTAAGTGGGATTCTGTCGGCATTCTTCCTCCCAGCAGAGCTGAGCCTGAGCAGGGCTCGGGCTTATGAGGTGTCTCACACATCTGTCTCAAGCTTACCTTTGCTCTAAGAGACCCTTCCCCATGAGAAGGTGCCACTTGCTGGTTTTATTGCCTTCTGCTACCCTGAAATTGTGCCCTGAAACTCCACCAAGCCAAGGAGCGGGTTCGTTCTTCTGGAGCGAGCGTGCAGCAGCGAGAGGAGAGGCTCCGGCACCTGGGACCTAGCTCAGGAACTCTGGAGAGCGCGGTCACCTTCAGGTGCCACACACCATTGCTCTACAACTTTGGTGACACCAGGAGTTGGTTTACTTGTTCACAGAAGCCAGGACAAAGAAAATCTGTGATTGCCCAGCTTTCCATGTGAGTTAACATCCTCTCTAAAAACTGCTAGTGAAAGGTTTTCTAGGTCTTGTTCAGCCTGGAAAGATACAGCTTTGTACAAAACGCCATGAGCTGCCTGACAGAGCTTTCCTTCCAGATTGCAGTTCATGAATTTCCATAAACCTGTGAAAAGGAGCAAAACCCAAATGCCTGGACTCAGTGAGTCAGAGAAGACATTTTTTAACTGCGTCCTCTCATTGCCCTTTCTTTCCACGGCAGGTCCAGTAACAGCAAAATAAATTCAGTTCACACACTCTTCCTCCGTCCCGGCCTCATTCATCACCTCTGAGGATGACGTCCTAAACACCTGCCGTGGTCAAGACTGTTCTTTACATCATCTCCTGCAGTGACTTCCAGCACAGGACTTCAACCAAAGCGCTTCCTGCAGACCTGAGCTGATTTTTTGGAAAAAGCCGTGGCAGTTGCTAGTTCTTAACCAGCAGAGGAGTTACCAAAGGTAAGCCAGTGTTCTGCTCATCATGCAATACAAAAAATGGGAGAGTTTTCCAGCAGAGCAGCAGTCTGGGTGGGGGAGCAGTATCGTAGTTTGAATTCCTCAGTCTCAGATTAGTTTTGATTTTCATCTTGTATGAAATGGGGATGAATATCCTTGCTGCGTATTATCTAGCTGGAATAATAAGCTTCTGGGGGCACATCTTTTACCGGGCATGCTATTCATCTGGTAGTGTTAGCTGTATTTACACCTCTTTGTGTAAAGATTAAGAATAGTTGAAAATCAAACCCAAATGGGGCAAGCCTGGAGATCATCTGGGTGGGGACTGACAGCTGAAGTCATTCCTGTTCCTCTGCTTTCAATAGAGATGCACCACACTACGGCGGTGGCAGGGTGGCTAATGAAAAGTGCGCAGAAATGGAAGTTATCCAGGGGGAGAGCAAAATTTCAAGAGTTTAATATACACTGTCCTTGGGGCTGAGTCATTTCTGCCTTGCTATGCTGAAAGAACATCTTAAACAAAGCTCACATTTGGGATGGTGCTACAGAAAGAGAGGACTGCAAATGCACGCCAGTTCTGAAGAAGCTGAGAGGCAAGAGAGAGGAGATGTAGGCTAGCACACACTCACCAGTCTGACCCTAGCAGGGTGTAACATTTTCAAACAAATTTTAACTGCAAGCATAATTAAAGACATGGGAAAATGTGTCAAGATTTTACCAAAAGTGGATTATATCTACCTCTGGTAAGAGGACTCATCTTCTAGATGAAAAAATACGATTAGTTTGGAACTTCAGGACAGTCTTCGAACTGCATCCCAAAGGAAACTGGCAGTTGGGCTGGAAAAGGAGTTCTCATGAGACAAAAGAAGAGATCGTGCTGCAAGGGGGACTGTCGGGCTGAATGGCAGCTTGTGGTGGAGGTTCTTACGGACAACACTCATCTTCATTTCTGTCCGTGCCATTTGGAAAAGGCAGAAGCGTGCTAACGATGTTTGCTAATGATGAAGGGGTGTCATCAGAGGAAGGCAGGAAGAAGGGGATGGGGTAATAGGAATGGAATAAGATGCTGTGGCACACAGTTATCAAGGAGAGTGTTTATTCCGCTGCACAAGACATCTGTTACACTGTTCTGGTCACCCGTCTTCAAGAAAGAAAAGCTGGAAAAGCAAAGCCAAGGTGATAAAAAGAATAGTGAGCCTGTCTTTAATGACAGGAGATTTTGAGCTTGGCTTGTATGATTTAGCAAAATAAATGTCAAGAGGAGATGGCAGTAGGCCCTATAAATACATCAGGAATGCAAACATGAGAGGGGAAGAGTTATTTTAAGCTGAAAAATAATTTGGCAAAAACCCAAGGAGATATCACTTGGTCATAAATAATTTTAGCCTGTAAATTCAGAGGTCTGTAATCTTCAGAGAGAGGCTTTGGACCAATCTTTCAGAAGAAGGAGAAAGAGACTGACAGCTCTAAAATTACTCTGATCTGAATGACTCTGATGTGGTTACCTGCAAGAGCAGGAAACTCGTTCCTCTGACCAGAAACCCCCTTCTGAAGTTGTAGTACAGTGGAATTGCTAAATGTTAATATTGCCAGTGGCAACAGCAATTAGCTGTTAATCAATAATATTAATTAGTGGCTGGGTGTGTCTTGTGACTGGGTAAAACCCAGAGGACAGACTTATCTCTTCTTTGTAAGGTAAGAGCCCAAAGGAAAAGCATATCCATCTGGGCTTGGTTTGCAGAGAAATTTTCACCTGATTCCGGTTCATTTGGGTGGTGCCAACGCAGTTAATCCAGCAGGATCCACGTTGTGGAGTTCCTGTGATGCTGAGATCAGAATCAGGTCCAACCTCTCGGAATAGGTCCAGGGTATGCTGTTGATATTAAGATTTAAAAAATGCAAACGTTTCTTGGCAAAACTGAACCGTGACTTTTCTCTCCTGTAGAGCTTCATGATTCCTGGACAGAGAGCACGTCGGCTCTGCAGTTATTAATTTACAGGTTTCTCACTGACCTTAGCTCAGCTCTGGGAATGGTGCCAGCGCAATTACAGTAACTCTGAGCAGGGCAGACATAAAGCTCCTGGATTTACCCTGAAATTGGGCCAGATTTTTCCCTTGCTCAATGATGGAAAGATGCATTTCTTCTTTGATTGGTTTCAGATCGTTCAGGCTGGGTTGGTTGTAACAAGATGATTTCCAGCAAAAGAAGGAAAAGTAGAAAACTACCACGCAGATGTGTGCACACACGATGTACTGACTCCACGGATAACCTTCACGAAGTATCTGCGATGGGAAACGGAGTAAAGGTGACTGGAGCTGGTTACCTGGAAGATAAATGGTGGAGTTGAGAATGAAAGTCAAGGGACAGACGCTTGATGTAGTGTTGTTTCCACTGAATCATGCTGCCTTCCTGGAGCGTGTCAAGGCCCATTGCCTTCCTTCCTGTGAAGATGGGCAGCTGGGCTGCGATGACACCAGCTGGAGCTAAATGTGCCTGTCACCTTGGGAAACCAGGCCCCTGCTCATCTTCTCTGACGTTAATGGGCCGTCCAGAGGGGAGCCAACACATTTCCTGGCCTGTGGTCTAAGGCAGCATTTTCCAAACCCTAGAGTAAATTCAGTGTTGCTGCAGAGGAAATGCTGGTGCCGTCCGCCAGCAGCTGCTGCTTTCCAGCATCCTCACAAAGGTACGGTAGATATCGGAGGTGTGAGGGGTGAGTATGTGCACTGAGGGTATTCCAGACCCCGGCCTCTTCTAAAGGGCAGGCAGGACTCCGCGGCTTCCCTCCACACCTCCTGCCTCCCTGCCCACAATAAAACACTGCCGAGAGCTGCTCCCAAGAAAGCAGCGGGTACCATCCTGAAAGCGAACCCCTGACAAAGCCGGCTTGGCATGGGGGCCACCAAGGGCGTGAGCACATTGTCCTGGGTGCCTGGTGTGTGACCCTGTGTGTGAGGTGTGGAAATGTGGATTCTTCCTACGTGCGAGTGAGAGTGTAAGAGCAATGTTCCATCTAAATACGTTATGATGAGTCTAAAAGATCAGGTAATGCGTGTGTTCGAACAGGGAAATTTAATTTATGGGCAGATGAGTCTGGATGATTGAATTAACCTGGTTTAATGAATTAGTGCCTCTCAGTGGAGCTGTGAAACCTGACTGCCTTGTGCTTTAGTCCCTTGCTTTTTAAAATAAATCATATTAAGGGAAAGCAAACACATTTGCTCTAGAGAGTGGAAGGGCTGTTAACCTGGTCCCGTAAGGTGGCTCTGCAAATGCGTGACAACTCATTAACCCCCAGGGAGTTAATCCCGTACGCTGGCACGATTGTGCCCTGGGTGTGCACCGGGCACTGATGGCACTGTGATTTCTTGATATCCTGGAACATCATTCCCCTGAAATGAGTAGGTGTTCCTTATCCCTATCGAGGTTGAACAGTGAAAAAGGAATACGATGATGCCACGGCAATCTGCAACGGGAAGATGGACATTGCTGCTCACGGAGCAGCTCCAGAGTTGTGCTCTTGCACCAACAGAGATGTTTGATCATGTCACCAACAAAAGCTGAACCCCGTCCGCTGGATCCAGATGATGACAAACTTCATCCTGCCAGGTCTGATCTTTTGAAAGCTCTGTCTGGAAATCTAAGTCTTTTAATCTGTTTGTTTCTTGTGGTTTTTTAAATACAAAACGTTTTGGTGAAACCAGCCTTGTTATGCGTCACAAGTCCTATTTGCCACTGCAGCTAACGGCGTGATGGCCTCGGGGACACCGTTCCCTGTCCGGGCTGACCGCAGGGGTGTGGGATCCCCCTGCGCACGATGCTGCTGGGAAGTTATCCCCCCAAGCAGAGGTGGGAACAGAGATGCCCCCAGCCCCTCTGCCGCTGTCACCGACTCCTTCAGCCAGTTGGTCCCCTGCCACCCAAACCCACGGGGGTCCCGCAGCCCGTCCCGCCCCACTCCTGTCCCCAGCGCCGTGCCCGCCCCGCAAGCATCCTCTGCTCGGACGGGAGCCTCGGGAGGGTCCCAGACTCGAGCCCCCTCCTCGCCCAGGAGGCGGCCGCGCTGCGGCTCTGCCCCTGCTGCTGCCCGGCGCCATGGGGCGGCCCGAGGGCTGGGCGGGGCACTGGGCGGGGCGCCGGGCCGTGGGGGCGGAGCCTCGGGGCAGGGGGAGACGCCGGGAGCCGGTTGCTGGGTGACGGGCGGTCTCCGCGCAGCCCCGCGCCCCCGGCCCTGCCCGCAGGTAGGGCCCGGCCCCGTCCCGCCCCCAGCAGCCGCTGCGGTTCCGTCTGTGGGAGGGCGGGGTGGTGGGGGTGGCAGCTGGAGGTGGTTGTGTGTGTGTGTGTGTGTGTGTGGGTGGGTGTGTGGGTGTGTGGGTGTGTGTGGCGGGCGGGGGGCTGCTGTGAGGGACGATCTCCCCGTTGTCCCCCACCGTTGTTCCCCGGTGTTCTCACAGGGACAGTGAGCAAGGCCCGTGCGGGGCCGCGCTGGCTGGGGTGGGACACGGCGGGGGCCTCCCAGCGCTCGGGGACCCCCGGGTGTGCGAGGCTGTGCAAGGCCTGCGCGGAGGCGGGCACCTGGAGGCCTCCGCCGGTGCTGACAGTGGGTCCGGTGCGGTTAACGGCGGCTTGAAATGTTGCACTTTGGTAGGGCTCTGAAGAGAAAAACTCTGGTGAATAAATAATGGCAGGCAGCTGGGAGCTGCAGAAGCACCCCTGGGTATTCCCCGCCGAGAGCACCCGGCTCCTGCCCTGTGCCCCCTCGGCCTCTCCTGCGGCGGCAGGGCCTGGCCAGCACCGGGTGTGCGGGCTGCCGGCCCTTCCGGGGTGTGGCCCTGCCCTGCCCGCAGCCCCTGTGCTGTGGAGGGTTTGTGGGGGGCCCGCGGTCAGCAGCAGAGCGGCCACACTGCCCCGGGTTCAGCAGCTGGGTCCCTGGGTATGTCCGCTCCCCCTTTGGCCTGTCTGGGGGGCCTGTCCCGGCTCCTCACCCATCTTCTAGAGTCGTTCACTGATAGAAAAGTTCCTCTCACCCGTTATTTTCCATTCTGGCTGCTTTTACAGGGCAAAATTTTCTGCTGAGTGACAATGAGGCACGCGCTGACCTCCGCCTTCCGCCCTGCCCTGGCCTGGCGGTGATGTTTTCTCTAACAGATTCAACTTACAGCCCAGGAAATAACTGTTCTTTGAGTTAATAATTGTTCAGGAAATAACTTTTTTTTGGTGAATATGTAGATTCTTACGTACCAAATCCTTCACCTTCTCCTGATCTCCTTGGGAAGCTGTTTTCAGCTGTTAAGCTGTTCTAGGCTGTGCTGCTTCCTGGCCCGTTACACTTTTAAGAACTGTGGAGCAGCAGCTTCTGCTGCTGCAGGGGGTAAAGAACTCCTTTATTATTAACTGTGCAGTGCTCAGAGTCTTTGGGTTTCACAGAATCACAGAATGTTAGAGATTGGAAGGGACCTCGAAAGATCATCTAGTCCAATCCCCCTGACAGAGCAGGAACACCTAGTTTGGTTTGGGTTTGTTTGTTTTTTTTCCCTTGAAGATTGTGTTCTTACTGTTGCTTTAGCAGGATCTGGAGACATCAGAGAAGAAATTGTGCTACGAGCTCCTGTGTCATGCCAGATAAATGGAGATGAATGGCTGTGACTAGGCACTGGAAATCTAGGGAAATGAAAGACACAGAACAGCAACATTGCAAGAAAAGGTAAAATAATTTCACAGAAAACGGAAAATATTTCAGAACTTTTAAAAATTTAATTTTATTTCTCTGCTTTGTGTTATTTTGTCTGGAATTTGCCTGAAAAAAACTTGCATTAAAAATCCAGCATTCAGGCGTGTCAGATCTTGGTGTTGCTGTTATTGACAGGTTTTGCTGGGGGCGTGGGTTTGTGTGTGGTTTTTTCCTGGCCTTTGTATTCTCTTCCTGGGCTTCAACACTGAGAATTACCGGGGTCCTGTAGGTCTGACCTCTCAAGAGATGGATATGTGGATACATCCACCTGTGGGACGTTCAATTCGTTAGTTTAATTGTTTGCTACCACCAGCAGAAGAGAGAACAGGCTCTGCCTGTGGGCTGGATGCCATCAGCCTGTGACACAGCTCGAGGGACCTCATCCTGTGGAACAGCAGGATTCAGTTTCACTGTGAGACCAGATGTGAGCTCAGCACTGGACTGGTGTGATATTTTTATTTATTAATTTTATTTAAGGCCAGGCTGGATGAGGCTTTGGGCAACCTGGGCTAGTGGGAGGTGTCCCTGCCCATGGCAGGGTTGGGACTGGATCATCTTTAAGGTCCCTTCCCACCCAAACCCTTCTGTGATGCATGTGCTTGTCTAACTGCAGTTCCTTAGGGGACATAGTTAAAGAAATCCCATTTATTCTCTAAATTTGAAGTAGTATAAGACTTAGTGCTGTGAAATAGTAACTTTATGTAATATACCCTAAATTCAGGATTGCTATTTTTGTCCCTAATGGGAATGACTGAATGTTTATTCGGGAGGAATTAAGAAGAGGTTATTTTTTAAATCAGAAAATTCGTGAGCTTTTCACAGAAATTAATTTGGGTACATCTGCATAATTTTAGTTTGCTAGTAAAATGGTTTGTTTTTATGCCTTCTCTACACTCTTATGTTGGCTTGAAAAACAGTTAGGGGCAAAACCTGTTTGACATCAGTAAGGCCACAAGTCCTTGCTGGAATACAAAGCAGAAGACCAGATTCACCACGACAGATGTAAAAAAGGCTAAGGTATCTGTGTTAAAAGGAAAATATTGTGGACCCTGGCCAGTTCAAAGAAGCATTATCTGACATTTAAAAAAAAAATTCAGAAGGCACTCATTCCTTTGATTGTAGTGTCTCACGTTGGGAAGCAGTATTTGAAGTATAGCATAACGTTGGTTGTTTGTCTTACAGGTTCTGCACCTTGAGTTTTAATTTTTTAGAGTTGAGTTCTAATACTACTTTGTTTATTTTTTTTTTTTAATGTTACTAGCATGAGTAGTGCTTGGGTATGTTTTTGTTTTATTTTAATAGTGTATCCACCTAAGTTCAAAGTGATGAATGTGGGGGAAAGAAACATATATAGAATGAGGGGATTTAGACAAATTGTTGCTACTTGGGAAAAGAGCATTAAGCTACTGTGGGGGTTCTCTGAAAATATCATCTTACAGCTAGTCAAAAACACAAACGGTGTTAAAACTTCTAAGAAGATGAATTGAAAAATCCATGTACTGTCTCTGTGGCCGTGTCTTGAATCTCACATACATTTCTGATCATCCTGGAGGGTAAACAGCAGAACTGAAATTGTTTCCGTGAAATACAACAAAGATGAGAGATGGAAAACAGGCAAAATAAATGAGACTTTCTGGCGAGAAAAGGAGATGAAATAGGAGATGATGCAGATGAAAGTTATAAATTAATGAATGGTATGGACAGAAGGATGAATTCTCCGTAATTCTATCTAACTTTTTTTGACCTTATTTATGATTTCAGCCTCCATAGCAATCGATGCCAGCATCTTCCACAATTTAAACAAATGCCATGTGAAAATACACTTTCTCCTTTTTAAAAACTGCTTCCTGATAAAATTCCTGTGGCTTTAGTTGTTGGGTGACTATTTGTCATGTCTTGAAACATGACAAGTGATTGCTTCCCTGTGTATTTCCCCGGCTCCCGAACACAACACACCTTTTGGCTTGGGAGGTTACTGAGCAGCTGATGGCTGGGAATTAGAACAGTATGTGAGGGGGAGGATTGCTTTGGACTACCTCTGCTTCCGATACTGTTTTTTAAACATCTGTTTCTGACTACAGTAGCTAGCTGAACATCTGCCTTGCCCCAGCAGGACAGTTCTAATGCAGCCTCATTAGAAGCCTAAATTGATTTTGCAAAGTTCTTTTCACTGTTAGTTGTCTGCTCTTTCTAAAATTTTGGGAGTGCTTGTTGCTACATAAGCTCCTGCACCATCTTCCACTGCTTAGTGTTTTCCTATGAGTTCAGCTAGAATTCATCTCTCTTTGTGCAATGTCTCCCATGTGAACAACACGTTGGAAATCAAAAACATCCCAGAACTGGAAATGACTCTTCAAGTGGCTTTGTGGGCCATGGAATCTCTTGCTTCAGCTGGCTTAATTGCCTAGTAAAACGGTCTGAAAATTGTTTGGGGACGACAGAGCACTTTGGAACTCAGCAATGCCATGTATGATGCATTCTCATCCTGCACAGGAGTTTGGATTGCAGAGGGCTCATAAATGCAATGCAGCAGTAGCTGGGAAAAAAAAGTCTGCTTTTGTTGTCCTGTTCCTAGCTGCAACCTGGAATGCTTCTAAATGGTGGATACTAAAAATGCTTTGAAGATGAAAAATGTAGAGTTTTTCTTCTCTGCAGCTTTGGACTGTCCGTTAGTCCTGAGGCCGTGGGTTAGAACAGCCTGTGAATGAGCAGCGCTGCCGTGAGCTTGATCTAGGGCTGCACTGACCTGCGCAGGGAGACGCTGCATCGTTCTGCATCTCAGAACCCTGAGCTGCACTGGGAAGTTATTATCCCAGCGAATGGAGAAAGCCTGCAAAGCCATGCGGGAGAAATTGGGGAAGGTGCTGGAGAGGGACCGGTACACAGATGACTTACCCAGCTTCTTCGTAACGAGGTGGGAGAGTGTCGACTGGTGTGACAGCCTCTGGCCCCAAGCGCCGGGTAAAGACAGCGAGGCCAGCTTAAAAGCAGTGTTTGTGCAGGCTGGGAAGGTGCTACATGTGGCAGGAAAGGATAATTAAAGCAAAATTAAGTTTGCAGTGAGAAACTTTTTTAATATTGTCCCATCTTTGCAGCAATTGACACCGCCTTGTATATAATATTTTTTAAAAGTGGGTGAAATTTTGAGTTTATGTGGGACAAATTAACTTACTCTGTCTCCCATCACTTATAGAAGATTAATCTTAAACTTTTTGGGCAGTGTGGCCACCAGTGGAACACCGTATAATCTATGCAGATCAGCTGACAGATTAGTTTATTCACTTCCAAAGGCTTTATTCAGTAGGGAAATACCTTTACACGGATAACAGATTATCTCCAAAGGCCTCACCCACTGGCACTGACACAGGGATATTATTGCTTGGGTGATGAATGAGTCCCGAGCCACTCAAATCTTGGTTATTTTTTTTATTGTCTCCAAAAATATGATTTCATCACGCAGATTCTTCCTTGTTAAATATCTATATTGCAGGCTATGTGCCGAGGCGGAATTGTTTATTTGTGCAGCTGTTAAATGTACATCATAAGTGGAAAGCTCCCTGAAGGTAACTTTTCTTTTACCGCACTCAGACTTGCACGCGGGGTGGTTGTAGGATGTGCACTCGGGTATTCCGGCTGTATGGCTGCCTTTCTTCAGCCCAGCTCCAGCAGCTCAGAAATAGTACGCTGGAATTTGTATTTTTAAGTTTTCTCAGTCAAATTGGAAGCTAAAGAAGAAACAGCTTGGGAAGCTTTTCATTCAGTGTGAGCCTTGCCCTGTGGGACTTTATGTATCGTGGCTGATGAATAGCAGAGAGGTGGTTGTAGCGGTCTGCCTGGTTGTAGAGCACCTCCCACAGCGGTGTAGTGGGGAAAGAGTACGCGTGTGCGGGAGGCTGGGGGGAACGCGCTTGTTCATACTTTTGATGATGCCAGCGGATGCTTTTATCTTGGGTTAGCCAGGTGACAAACTCTGTACTTGGGTCATCCCCCACGCTCGCTCTGCATGAAGTTATTCACGTGAATGAGGCTTTTCAGGACTGGGACCTGAAACTCTGGCGCTGAGCTAGACTTCCTCTTTGTGCTTGGAGAGTATGGATAAGCACCCGGACATGAAAAGCGGTTTGCATGCCCTAAAACTTGTCTTGTTTTCCTAATTTCCTAAAAAGTTACTGACTTTGCAAAACCTTGCTTTGTCCATGTTCTTCCTCGCTTTGTCCAGCAATGTGCCTGGCAGCTGCAATTCAGGAAATTGCTGAATTGGGCCTTTGGAATGCAAGGAGGGTAAATGAGTGACCTGGCTGATGTTTTAGAAAAAATCATTGTTTGGGTTATTGTCCTTTGAAGGTGAACAGAATACCAAGTAGATATTAAGATGACCTGTAGAGTACTAAACATGAGATCAAATCTTAATTCAGCCTGGCAAGATGCACTGACCTGTACGTTCTGCCTCCTGAAATAAGAATAGGATATTGGAGGTAAAGCCCAAAAAGAAGGATATTAAGCATTTCCTGACAAAAGACTTAATTAAGCGGGTGCTGTGGTTTAAATTAATATCTGTACCTTGGGAATAGTTGAAAAGAATAATGATATAGTTGAATGCTTTTCATTTTAACAAAGCTGAAACTCTAATGTTAGAATTGCCTAAACTAATTATTTTTCCCAATCTTCTGCTTCAGTGACATCTACATTTGAGTCAAGATCTGTGTGTGCGACAAGCACAGATACATTGGTTCCTGAGGACCTTGGCGTTGGCTGTCCATGATGGGATCCCTATGTAAGGACAGGAGGGTTTTAAATAGAGCAGCCTTCTTTCTTCCTTACTTAGCATCTGGGCACTCTTGGGTAAAAACTTTGTGGCCACAAAGAGCCAAATGCAGCTGATCCCTGGCTAAGGTTAAAATAGTGAGGGACCCGCTCTTATCTCCCCCGCTAGCTGAAATGATATTTGGCAGCTTTCTGCCAGTGCAGGCATAGGCCCCTTGGAGCTCTGGTTTTCCGTAACCTCTGCTGTTCACCAGCAGCCCCCACATCCTACCCCCGTGCTGTGCTTTTCTCAGGCTGATTGTAGCTAGGAGTGGGGACAGACAGCGGAAGACCTTCTTGAGACATTGTCGTGCGGCAGGAAGTCCACCTATCTAAGAAAAAAATTCTCAATCTGTAACATCTTGCAGTTTCAGCTGAGGATTTAGATAATTCATGCCCACTCATAGCAGCTGTCTGTAGACTTGCACTGCAGAGAGAATCAATGAATGTTTGTAGCCAGACTGGAATTGCCACTGATCCCCTCTCACCACAGGATACTCAAAAAAACCCCAAAACCGCAATTGATTGGACTTTGGTTTATTATTTCTTTGACACGTACTAGCACATATAGTAGAGAGCAATCTGCTTTTTATCCTGCTCTCAGGAAAAGTTTTGACAGGCTAGCTCCAGAATGATTTAATTTAGAGGCATTTCCAGCACCCATGATAAAAGAAATTCTCATCACCCTGCAACCTCCAGCCTCCTATCAGTCTGACCTTCCCTGCTGCTCCTGGGTGGAGCACATCATCCTGAGTGCCATCACACAGCACGTCCAGGACAGCCAGGTGGGTTTAGGAAAGGCAGGTCCTGCTTGACAAACCTGGTCTCCTTCAATGACCAGGTGACCCGCTTAGTGTGTGAGGGAAAGGCCGTGGATTTTCTCTGCTTGGACTTCTGTAAAGCCTTTGACCCCGTTTCCCACAGCATTCTCCTGGAGAAGCTGGCTGCTCGTGGCTTGGATGGGCGTCCTCCTTGCTGGGTTAAAGGCTGGCTGGGCCCAGAGTCGTGGTGAATGGAGTTGGATCCTGTCGGCAGCTGGTCACAAGTGGTGTTCCCCAGGGCTCAGGACTGGGGCCAGATGTGGTTAACGTCTTTATCAACAATCTGGGTGAGGATGAGTGCACCCTCAGTGAGTTTGCAGGTGACACCAAGCTGGGTGGGAGTGTGGATCTGCTTGAGTGTAGAAAGGCTCTAAGAGGCATCAGGACAGGCTGGACCGAT
>VZTO01015730.1:0-38497 GCA_013400615.1 Syrrhaptes paradoxus | reverse complement strand
GGAGTCACCATCCCTGGAGGGGGTCAAGAAACGTGTGGATGTGGTGCTTGGGGACATGGGTTAGTGGTGGACTTGGCAGTTTTAGGTTTACAGTTGGACTCAGTGATCTTAAAGGTCTTTTCCAACCTAAATGAGTCTATGGTTCTATGGTATTTCAGCATTCTCATAAAAGCTTTTTTTTCTTTAGTGGAGCACACAAGTGGAATATTTGTGAATGCTCTTTATAGTGTTTACATGGTTCCTTGATATTAAAGTAGCATTACTGAAATAGTCATTACCTCTTTCTGCTTAACAAAAACAGATAATTAAAACAATATAATTTAGTCATATAAGCAAAAGAAAAATTCCCATTAATATCAGGTCAGATTTTCTATTTTTCAACTTTTTAGAAGTTGCACCTGCTAAAATAGAGTGGTATGTTGCAGGATGCTTTATCATGCCTAAATGCAGCAGGAACTGTTTTTGCCATTAGGGGTGAATTATTGTAACAGTAGTTTCCTGATGACATCAGAGTAAATTACAGCTGCCCAAACAGTTATTTTCCAGAAGAGGTTGTCTGTAGTGCACTTGCACAAAATTACGCTGAAAAGAGCACTCATAGTTCCCTTGGGACTTACGAACCAAACCTTTTGTCAAATCCTTAGTAAACACAGAATTCTTTGTTTTCATTCTGTGGCAGTGCTAACCGTATGGGCGCTACGGTAATTAGTGATTCTGGATGAAACAAATAAAAATTACATTATGCAGGGCAAGAGAAACAGAAGTCTGCAGTGCAAGCTTCCCGTCGTGAAGGGATAAATAGCACAATGGTTCTCAAATAGATTTTTTTCTTAGAGAATTTTTAGGCTGGTGAGATGAAGCTAAGGGCATCCCGATAGCAGTACCCTACCCGAAACGGCACTGTTCCCTGTCCCCTGGGGCTTTCTGGAGGCACAGGTAGCCACAGAGCCGGAGGTGGTGTTGGTTGAGAAGCTGGCCTAAGGGAGCAGAGATTCATTTTGGTATGGGATGTTAATATTTAGAGGGATACATCTTTCCTAGAGTCTGGATTGATGACTGTTGTTAGAGATTTTTGGTTTTAAATGGCAGCCTAATTGCTTGGACACATTCTTTAGGTCATGTCTTGAAGGCTGAAGTAGAAATTATCACGCCTAGTCACACAATTTGGAGGGCCTTTCCCAGACTTAAGTACTTATAATTAATACAGAGTCAAACATTTCTGGCAATTGCTGTGTTTGAATGCATATTAATATATATTTAATGAAGAATACATGATCCTATCATTGACTCCTCGATAAATCTTGAGGCAGGAAAATAAAATCTTGGAGTTTTACCAGTTTGTTGGACCCTAAGAACATCAAATAACTATTCTCTGCCAATTTCTTTCTAGCAAATTGCAGTATTCTTCAGGGATTTAGGATAACATGTTGTTTCAAGGATCATTTAATTTTAATAATGATCTTTATTAGCTGTATTACTCTGCATATATTGAAAATGTCGTGCAGGTTTTAATGAACTTTCACAACATGTCTGTGAGTTGGACAGCTTACCACCATCCTGCTCGCTTTGGGAAGGAGAGTGGCAGCGGTGGGGAAAGTTGGCGGATTGACTGTTCATGGAATTCAGGATCGTCCGTCTCACTGCTTTGGTCATTGACTTCTCCCGCACTCGCCGATTACCTGTTTCTAGTTATCCACGTGTGTAAGAGCCTCCCAAGTCAAGACCTATGTTGCAAATCCTGGACAAACTAGTTCATTGTTTTCTTTCCTTCTGCTCACTGTTCACATGTGGGACAAAACCACAGTTTTTTCAGCCATTTTCTCTTTCCCTGCCACTCACATGTCCTTACTGGACTGCTTTGGTCTCCCATTGAATTCATTGAACGTTTGCGTTGGGTGCAGTTAGCTTCCGTCCTTCCTGGTCCCGCAAAGTCTCGCAGAGTGATCTGCACTGCCATTCGGAGATCCAGCATAGAGCCAATGTGACTATCTTCTCTGTCAGGTGAATCTTCAGGTTCGTGACGTCTCAGAGGTCATCAATGACAATAAAGTCTTCCCAGGCCCTTTGAACCCACTTCTTGCTCCTCCACAGTGCTGGAGATTTGAGAGATTTATGGATTTTTGTGTATGATTGGTACCTCACCACTAGGATTCCTGCACTCTCAGCTTGTCTGGATTCCTCATTTTGAGGATGTTATTTTGGTCCATGTCCAGGAGAAGATTGTTTCTTCTCTGGAGAAAGTTTTGCAGTGGTGGAAGCACATAAAAACCAATAGTTTCCTTTGCTGACAATATCTCGATTTGATCCCAGACAATTTGTAAAGAAAATACTTTTCTCCTTGCTAATCCAACATGACAATAATTACAAGCAGCAGATCAATAGCGGGAAGCAGAGAATTGAAAGTGTTACTTCAGATATTAAGCCACAAATTGATCTCCCTGTCAAACCTCAAGTAAGTGCTGTATCAACACAAATTTCAAAGATTGGAGGATGTTCGGAAATATAATAGTGATGGACTGAAGAAAGGAGAACAAGAATTTGTTTTATGCAAGCGTATTAACTCTTTGTAGCCTGAATCTATGCAGTCCCGCTGTTACCTCCCAGGGTACAGCAGTGATTTCTGACTGCTGCACCTCTTGGCTCCGACAATGTTTGGGATTATCTCTGGGTAATAACAATTTTCACTGGAATTGCAAGGAATTGCCAGAACTTGCACACAGTCCAACACAAGTCTTGTGCAACTCTCAGGGTATTCCAGCATTTGTATGGCAGATATTCTAATCTAACTCAGTTATTGGCCAAAAGCGCTATTTCGTAGGAAAATAAAGACAACACCAAAGGACCTTGATATCGCATAATATTAACAAATGTCCTTGCACTACTGATGGCTGTTGCAACTCGGTGTACTGACCTGCTCTAAAGAGAGTAGAGGGGGAAAATCAAAAGAGAAATTCTAGAATTCTTTGGAAAATGAAACAGATAATAGAAATGTGTGGGTTGTAGTTCTTCTTCCAAAAACTAAGACCCACAGAGTTTTTGAGATCCCTTTTCCCTTCTAACGGGCAGGAGTGTGAAAGTTGTCCTTCTATGACTATGGGCACACTGAGGTTTTAGAAGCTGCAAATGTCGCGGCTCAATTCACTTTATGGTGTTTCTTTTATAAACCATGAAGAAAGATTGAAAGGACTAATGTGTCTCTGAAGAATTTGTTCTTCAATATGTTTTTTAAGTGTTGAACGTTGCTGTGGCTCAGACAGCACGTTTGAGAAGTCAGCTTCTTCTCTAGGAACGCTTCCCAGGTACATGCAGTGATCGGGGAAAAATGGCTTTTGCTTTTTGTGGGTTGCATCTCCCCTGATCAGCATACAGAAGGAGCACTGAGGAATGTGAGGTTGTGGTTCTTCTCTTCCTAATGCTGGGAGATCCTGCAGGGAGAGGTTTGCTGGATTATTAATTTGTTTGCTGTTCTTCTTTGGATAATGGCTGCTATTTTTTATTTTTTTTGACAGTACTGAATCTTTTAAATTTCTTTTGCTAGTGCAGAGATGAAGGCTTTTGGCTGTATGTGAGCAGTCAGAGCAAGAAGTCTCCGGTGTAGCCCTTTCTCACCTGCTAGCCGGTCAGTCTGCTGAGCAGAGGAGCCTAGCTGAGCAGCAGAACATCTTCTGTTTCTCCTAACAGAAATCACTCCTGCGTTTGTTTACTAATGAGGGGGAAGTAAGGTGGTAATTCTCAGCTCCTGGCCACCGCTGAAGCCTTGTCAGCCAGCTATGGTTAGCTTGATTATTTAATTACTTTTCCAGCACTAAGAAGAAGTGTTGCTTCACAGCGGAGAGCAGAGGAAGACTGCAGGTGTCCTTTCAGCAGAGCGAGAAGGCTGTTCTCTAGCCCAGCCTTCTGTTGTTCCAGCGATGTTTCCAGCTGTGATGACTCTTATTGCTGCCAAGTGGTAGTAAATAGCTGTATAAATCATAGTGATGTTGTGCTGCTCAGGTACAGCTGATTGCTTTTTGACTTTAATGGGTGTGCACACACTTATATTTCAAAGTTAACTGTTAATATTTCTGTGAAAGGAATAGCTTTGGGAATTGAAGAATGGACACTTCTGAAATGCTTAATCGTCAAACGTTGTATTTCACTGCTCACTTGAAGCATATACGGTTTTGTTTAAGTTGTATTTAACAACACAAGACCCTTTTCAGAACTAGAAGTCAGTTGCCAAGGCCTGTCTGACCCAGGGGCAGTCAGTGACAGCGTGAATTTGGGGCAGCAAGGACCGGCTGCTGCCCTGCTCCCTGCAGGCAGAGCTCACGGTGCTGGCGAGAGGTGGTGACGTGTCGGGATGCTGAGTGGCAGCCTGCCGCCTGGCAGGGTTTAGCTGAGTGCTGTTTGGATTTCTCCAGAGGGGATGGTGGGTGGGAGTGGGATGGGAAGGGGATGGAAGTTCATTGCTATGGGAGAAGGCTGAGTGGAGTAGTGAGAAGACTGGAAAGGGTCAGTGTCTGGGCTGTTGGTTCTTGGCAGAGCCACAGGTGTGGCTGGCTTTCTGTGTGACTGCAAGCAGTAGCTTGCTGTAAAAGCTTACGCTCAAAGCTGAATGAGCTGTGGGACTAGGATAGCTCCTGAGACTGAAGAAAAGGACAAGTGTATGTGACGTGATGCATTGCTTTGGATTCTTTCTGATTAGAGAAACCTGTGTCTCCATGGGCGCTTGCTGACCTGCAACAGGAGTCAAAATAGATTTAGCTAACGGGAAAATAATAAATACAGGGAAAAAAACCAGACCACTTGTTATGCTTTTGTTCAAAGCACAGTGAGATGGACCTGAAGTGGAACCCTGGCAGAGTGTCTCGTCCTGCCTCAGCTGCAGTCCGGGTGACTGATCTGGGTTGGCGAGGCAACCTAAATCCCCATCCACTGATGAAAGATGAGGGAGAGCTACTTGTGGATGAATACCTTTCCCCCAGGAAACTGGTGAGTAGACATCCAACTTTTTAATGAAGTAGAAGAGGCAACCTGGCATATACAGAGCTGTGTTACCTTAACCTCCAGCTGCTCTTGTGATGATCGCAGATCATTGCATATCTGACTGTTAGACTTCTGCAGAAAGCAGGTTGTGTCTTATGGGAATTTATCAAATGTTTGTCCTCCTTTCACTTTGTTTCCTGTCAAAAATGTTCCCAGCATGAATGCTGCTGTCTTTGTTGCCAGGTTTCTTGAAGAAAAGTACAGGTAGTGTAATTATAATTTAAACAGATCTTATTAATGCTGTCTGGAGTATCTTGAACCTTAGCATTAGAAAAAGCTTTTTACATTAACCTTCTTCTAGAGATTGGAAATGTAACTTTAAAAGCACAACTTTTTTCTGAATTAGTGAAATCCTCTGTCCTGTGAAGAAGCCAATTAAAATATTCTGCAAGTGCTGTAAGTACTTGATATATATATCAAAGTGTGGGAAATTTCAAAGCGTTTTGGAAAGCCCTGTTCCTTTTTGACCAAGGGAAATTATTTTGGCGTGCAGCCTGTTGAAAGAGAGTAACATGCCGAAATCTCTCAGGAAGGAATACTAGATTGCATATGGTGCTGTATTTGCTCAGGACTAATTAAGGATTAAATCCTTTGGGACGTGTAGGAGCTGAGAAAATAACCTCACGCCTGCTAAAGGACAGGAGAGCTGAGAGCAGAAGTTAAGGGGAGAAGCTTCAGCTCTCGGTATTGCAGAGCTGGGTAGAAATTACTGAAAGACCGATGGGGCCAAGGCAGTGGTTTGGATGCTCCCAGGGGCAGGATGGTGACTGTGCCGTACAGAATTCTCCATGCATCCATTGCCCCGGGGGAGAGACACGAGCTGCTGCCGGGGCATATTCCAGACGCAGGTTTACGCCACTCCCTGACTATATACCAGCTCCAGTTTTGGCCATGTGCTGTAGATTAGACAGCAAGTTGTTCTCAGAACAACTCTTCCCTTAGCTAAGTCTTTTAGTGTTTGTAAAATGTTTGGAGATGCAAAAATCACTTTCTGCAGAGCATATAGTTTAAGCTTTCTGGAGAAAAATTGATGTATCATCTCAGGATGTATACCATTCACTTCCTTTGACTCATGTGAAGTTTTGACAACTTCTTGGTCTTTTTTTAAAATTTGGCGCAGAGTCTGACCACTCGGATGTGTTTGTGGCCTGCAATGCCCCGTGTGAATCCAACGGGAAGCTCTCAGATCAGTCTTGCTTTCTTACAGCATGAACCAAAGCCTGTTAGAGTAGCCAAAACAGCTGCCCTCTGGCTTCAATAAACTCTGAATTAAACCCTTAGGAAGTTCTTCACTGGCATGAAATTCTTCTACTTCTGGAGCTTCGCTGCTTTTACTTCACAGTAAATTGTAAGCAGAAAACCGTATGTAAGGCAAAGTTACCCACCTGCAGTTCTTTATTTGTAATATTTTTTAAAATACAGATCAGAAGTTAAATTATCCCACAATTCCAGGCTATTTTTTAAAATGGGAAAAACCCCTTTATTATTCATATGTACCCTCTTGACCTTAGTCAAGTGTTGCCTCCGTTGGTAAGGAATTCCATTTCAAAGGCTCTTTTAAATGGATGCATACTGTCCTACTCATTTTTCTGGACACAATTATTTCCTGGCCCTGGAACCTGACATTTGTGTTGGTGTAGCTGGGATGCATCCTGCTCAGAGGAGAAGTTATATGACATTGTCAAGGAAGCATTAGCAATGTTTATAGCTTGTTTTAATAACATAACCAATCTATCTGTTCTTTGACCTTTATATTGATCAGATGGAAACCGCTGCTTCCATAAATTGACTTCCTCTGGATTTGCAAATATAAAAATAGAGACACTGTTCAAATGTTTAACCCAAAACAAGTTTTCACATGCATGTTTTTTAAGGAAACACATGTCATTGATAAACAAATGGTTTGGAAGGTTGTTTTGCTTCAGTCAATGCACTTGCAACATCTTCTTGATTGTCTTTTAGTTGTGAATATTTTAGGAGTTACTGATTGTATTTGCTGAAGTGCTCTGAGAAGGAAACTAATAGATTTTTTTAAAAACATGCTTATTAAAANTTTGCTGAAGTGCTCTGAGAAGGATGCTTATTAAAGTAAAATTATTTTACATTCAAATCAAGACATAGGTCCCAGTTCTTCAGTGTTGCATAGGAAGATTTCTGGACACCCGATGGAGGTTCTTGAGGAAGATTTTTGTTCTGACATCTTTACTTCTTGCCCTTGCAATGTTCTGTCTTGCAGCAGTTCAGTTGGAGCTCGGGGAGGCTGGGACGTCCAGCTGTGCAGAGTCTGCGAAGCCTGGGCGCTTTGGACTCAGCCTGCAGCCGTGTCTCTGCCTGCACATTGTACTCACTGTGACCTTTTCCAGGGGGACAGCAGTGGACACATGAGCAGTCTCCATTAACAGTTCTCATTATTAAGGACTCTCTGAGAGGTGTGATACTTGTGTCCCTTCACTTTTTTTTTTCTGGTTGCTGAGTTGTTTTCCTCCAGAGAGAGGAGAGTTTGGCTTAAACTGATTCTTGTTTTCTTTTTTTTTTTTTTCTTTCCTTTTGCCTTCCTGGACCCTGAAGCATGTAAGACATCTACAAAACCATGGGTCCCTTGCCCACTCTTTCCTCTCTGTAGCAGATCCTCACCTCACTTAAATCTTATGCTTGCTCACTGCAGGGTTTATGGTCTTCTGTGGCTTCATTTCAGCGTAATGTTCACTTTGAAATCCCATGTGATTCCGTACCCTCGTTATGTTAATCACATCTTCTGTAGTTCCTGCTTGCTGCCTTCTCTCCTGCTGCAATGTCATGTAATGCCCTTTTGTCCAAGCTACAGGTCAAAAGCTTTTGATGGAAGGGTTGGAATCGTTAGATGTTCTTTCTATTCTTTCTGCTAGTATAAATGTTAATTTTCAGTTGTACTGTTTAATCTTCATCTATACGAACAGGCATTCTTGCTTTTCTATTTGTACCTGTCCTCTTCGTACTTCCAGCTCCCTGCTCTGCCCGTACTTGTGTGGTGCTTACGTGTTGGGTTTGGATGTTGCAGAGCACCAGGGTGAGCAAATTCCTTGTCCTCCCTTTGTTCTGAAAACTGCCTCTTGATGAGCAATACGTTGCAATTATTTTTTAACTTTATTAGGGCTGTGGCACAGATTTCTCAGTGAGTAAGGAGGAACCAAAATTAAGGGCTTCACCTGTCTTGAATCAGGTTTTAATTTTGTTCAGTTAACCCCCATGCCCTCCCTGCTGTTTGCAATGGATCTTTTCCTGACTTCCACAAAAAGCATTCCACTTCTCAGGATAAATTCATTTTACAAGGTCAAATGATCTTCCAGATATTGTCGTGTTATCAAAACTAATCACATTTGTGTGTGATCTTTAGAGAAGAAAGGAAATATTCTTATTTTGCTACTCGTTGATTCTGCTCCAATTAATCATTTTTTCTAAACTTAGGAACACATGTTTGGAAGTGGCGTTTGGTTTTGTTGCTCAGGAGGTTAGAGTGTATTTCATATGGTACGCACTCATCGTCGTGGGGAGAAGAAAATCCTGGAGGGTCCTGGAAAACCAGATTGGATTCTTACTGAAATGACTCAGTCGTTTCCTTTTTTCTTTGGCAAAAAGTTTACCTGTCGATTGTAAGCTAAATGGATTTGAGAAAAAAAATGGAGATCAAGGAAGCAAGTGCAAAATCTGGATAAATTAAGTGGAGTCAAGGAGATGGAAGCAACTGACTGAATTTGGATCTGCTGAATCCTTCACTGGATTTGTATAATCACTTAAAAATTAAAAAAAAAGGTTTGAAGGGATCTCTGGATGTTTTTCAGTTCAATCTTCTGCTCAGAGCACAGCTAGTTTCAAAGTCAGATCAGATTGCTCAAGGTAGCAGATGATAGTAGTAAACATCATACTGTGAACAGGAAAAAAATTACAAAACCTCCTTTGGTTTCAGAGCTTTCCTGTTATATGTTCTTATCCTAACACCAGTGCCTTTCCTGCAGTGAGGGCTTGTAGTTTTCGTATGAGTGTTCATCCTGCTACTTGGGCATCTGATGTTTTACATTCAGATCGTCACATCAGGAGTTTTTATATGTATACACTCACATATGCATGCCATTACATGAAAAAAATTCATTTGCATACAGTCACAGCTGCTTAACTAATATCAATGGGTAGATTACAGCCTTGAGCTTTGCTTGTTCCGTGAACAACACTGAGCAGTGATTGCAGCTACTTGTTATACACCTGACTGCTAGATAGGAAAGAGCGTAAATATTGGGGTATGACTTCTCTATATCTGTATGAGGGAAAGTAAATCCTTAAAACAAACATAAAGCAAAAATTGATGTAAGAATATCTGCTGTCCTGTCCATTCCTGACCTGTGCATTAATTCAGTGCAGAGTTAAAACTGAGCTTGTTTCCTCCGACAGCAATGATACAGGCTGTTTCTGGGAGATAGCAAACCTCCCGTCTAGTTTCTGGTGCCCCATGTGCCCTCTGAAGTTTGCAATAATTAGGAGATCTACCAGGAGCTTGCAGCACCAGGTGTAAAAAGAGGTGTCGGTACTGGGGACCCCCGGCATGGCTCAGTGGGGGGCTGCACTGGAGATGGCAAGACGAGGCAGGGTCCTGTCGGTGTAGATCCGTCGGCGTGACTTGGAGGCTTTGGCACAAGAATAAAAGACATCTTTAGTAATGCATCCACCACCACTTAAATTTCACAATTTTTGGCCTCATCTACACTTTTCATCCAAGCCGAGAAGATCTCTCTCTTTATCACAGACTGAACGCCTGGCTAATCTCTTCCTCTGAGCTGACAGAAGAATCTGTTTGTATGTACATGCAGAAAGTAGTGAAATACAGCTAAATGTCATAATTATGGGCTGTTTTGGAAGGAAGATTGTGTGTGGGACCACAGGGAAGGTCTGTTCCCTCTCACTGGAAATTGCTTGACTTAGGATCACTTAAAACCTCGTTAACGTTCTAGTAATTTCCTTCTTAGAGTAAATATTTTGTTATGCTTGTAGCAGCATTAAATTTTTTTTGTGCAAGGAGAGATTATAGTTGAGTTGGGAATTTGATATAAAATCCCTGCAAAAAGCAATAAACACATGAATGGACATGAATTTAGTATTTGCATACAGGTGTAGTATGGAAAGAAAATGAGCTCACCTCTCAGGAATTCCTGTCTTTAGCCAAATTAACCAGGATTAGCAAAATAAACACACAGCTGGAAATGCTTCCCTGACAGCTGCACGCAACATGCTCTTCAGCAACATTGCTGTTTTTCTGCGAGTATGCGAAAAATCTAGGGAAAATAGAAGAAATCAGTTGTGTACACCAGCTTTAATTGAACAGAGATTATTTGCCAATTAAGGAATTTACAAAGTGTTGCAACTGGGACTTGAACTGGATTTCCCAGCGTCCCCAGGTGACTGTTCTGCCATTTGGGAAGCTCTGCAAGCCCAGAAGTATTTTTCACTTCCAATTTTTTTACAGAATACTTATTGAGACTTCTTGTTAGTCGGAGGAAAAGCTTTCCAAACTCGTGTATGTTCTCCAGTTAGATATTCACCCGACATATTTATTGGTGGATGAGAAGCTGAACATGAGCTGGCAGTGTGCACTTGCAGCCCAGAAACCAACCGTGTGCTGGGGGCATCAAGAGAAGCGTGACCAGCATGTCGAGGGAGGTGATTCTTCCCCTCTGCTCTGCTCTCGTGAGACCCCACCTGCAGTACAGTGTTCAGATGTGGGGCCCCCAACATAAAAAAGACCTGGACCTGTTGGAGAGAGTCCAGAGGAGAGCCACAAAATTAATCAGAGGCTGGAGCACCTCCCCTATGAGGACAGGCTGAGAGAGTTGGGGTTGTTCAGCCTGGAGAAGAGAAGACTCCAAGGAGACTTAATAGCAGCCTTCCAGTGCTGAAAGGGGGCTACAGGAGAGATGGGGAGGGACTCTGTATTGGGGGGGTAATGATAGGACAAGGAGTAAGGGGTGTAAGCTGAAAGGGGGGAGATTTAGACTAGACATTAGGAAGAAATTTTTCACTGTGCGGGGGGTGAGGCAGTGGCCCAGGGTGCCCAGAGAAGCTGTGGATGCCCCATCCCTGGAGGGGTTCAAGGCCAGGCTGGATGAGGCTTTGGGCAACCTGGGCTAGTGGGAGGTGTCCCTGCTCATGGCAGGGGGTGGGACTGGATGGGTTTAAGGTCCTTTCCAGCCCAAACCATTCTGTGTTTCTATGATTTTGCATGATGGGAATGGTTTGTGAGCCATCGTGGAGTTGCTTCTTAGAATATTGGCTGAATTATTTACCAGTAGCTTCTGCATGGACAAGTAGCTTTCTCATGGAAAACAGTTTAATTCTTCTTTGAAGGAAGTGCAAAAATGAACTTTATCCATCTTTGTTTTACTTATCATTTATTCATCTTCAAAGAATTGTGCAGTGCTTTACCATGGAAGCATTTCCTTTCAAATGGACAAATTTAGGGTGGAGTGTAACGCTTGCTGCCCAGAATCAAGCTGTCAGTCTACCTTCTTGAACATCACGTGCTAGAAAGATTTTGACGTTTGATTCTTCAGAAACCATCCTCCTCCTCTCTCTGACCGATGCCTGCCTCGCTGGGCAGGTGGGTGGCAAGCGGAATCCTCTCTGGACACCGGCAATCAGCCTGGAATGACAGATAGCTCTTTCTAGGTATCTTTTTGATGTAAAATAACTTGGAGTGTATCCAACTCTTTGCCTAGAACACCCTTAGGGTGTTTGGCCATGATTTTTTTTTTCTTCTGCTACACAATAGCAGCAAAATTCTTTCTAAGTATCCCTCCTTTCAAATTTTGATGAAGGTTCCTGTGCTTTGGCATTAACAACACAAAAGGGACATCCCGCTAAATATGTGTCATCTTTGTTTTAAATGTTTCCACATCCTTCCCTAAATCTCCCCCATTCCTGCTGCCAGAATTTTAGCTGTGACACATGCAATGTATCGCTCTTCCAGCTGCACCAGGATGCCAAGAAAGGTGTCAGGGGAGCAGGAGTGTCCTAACGATCTTCCACAGGAACCGTTCCCCACAGAACCTCCTCTTGAACTGCTGCCTGGCCTTTTGCTCGATAACTAGCTTGCAGTCAACACCTGGGCTCTCTGTGGTCCTGGTGCCTTTACATGAGCTCATATCCTCACCCCGAGAGCGGTTCTCATTTCCTTCATGTACTGTGATAGCTTTTGCATCCTGCAGCCAGTCGCTTCCAAATTCTCCAAGCATCACTTCGGCATCGGCAGACGGAAGGACGGCAGTTTTCACAGCCACTCTTGGAAAAGCAACACGGGGAAGAAGGGATGGAGAACACATGGTGTCTGTCGCATCTGGTTAGTGCGTGTTTGGAGGCAGCTATCTATAGTTCAAAGAGCTGGCGGGGGCAGTCAGTAACCCTTTCCAGCTCTGGAGCCACAGCTCCACGTGTTGCAGTACAAAATGTGGATGTGCTGAGCAGCTCATCTCTCAGCCTGGGGAAGAAGTACAAATGGTGGGTCTGGAAGAGGAAAAGGAGGGCAAAAAGGCACCCTAGTAATCCCTGGTATGAGGAAGATCAATAGGGAACCCTCAAGACTAGAGAATATAATTTTATGCAGCTTTTATGCTTGGATTTTGAAAGAGGAGAAAAAGGAGCAGGACTGTGAAAGGAGGCTGTCTGGAATAGAGCGAGGGGAGGGACAGCATGCAGGGAACTTGAAGACAGCAAAGGAGAAAGGCAAAAGCCTTTGTGGGTGCCAGGACCTTCTGCGGCTCTGCTGGCAAAGTGTGTGACCTTGAGTTTGGGGCTTGTTCTGAGACCTCTTCCCATTCTGCCCTCTGGTGATGCAGGCTCTTAGAGCATTTTGGTGGGGAGCAGGGAGGTATTTTTCAGAAGAAGCGTCCTTTAATGACCGTAAGCTCGTGTCCAAGTCCAGCAGTCTGGGTGCGTGGTCGTGTGCCAGGACGTCGGCTAGCTCTCGTTTCTCACGTAGTGCTGTGCTATGTGACAGGCAGAGTCATCTGCTGAGAGGATCACTGCAAAGTGTGCATGGCAGGGAGGGATCCTGGGCTTGCTTGTGGGGAGAAACTGGTCTGTAGTTGATAAACTCGCCTTCTTTGCAGGAGAAAAACCATTTTTGTGGTGGCTACATCTGGGGGTAGAAGGTAAATTGCTGGATGCCATTGGGGACTGCCAAGTTCTCACCTTACCTTTGTTTCTTATAGTCTAGTGGGGAGGCAAGAAAGTCTAGAAGCTTTCTTAGGCTCAGCCTGCTTAAAATCACAATTTAGAAAATAGTATTAAGAGTAATTTTAAACATTTAAAAGACAATTCAAAAGTAGCTGAAGATTTTGGATAATTCTGTTTCCTAGGAGTCCAAGTCAAGACCTTACAAAGGGAGACATTTTTCCAGGGAGGGATGCTCAGCCTTTTCAGAAAACTGCACACTTTGAAACTGGCATCGCAGTTACACTCAGGCTGTATTTGGTCCTTTGTTAAGAAGATGTGGAACTGTCAGTGAACGAAGCTGCAGTCTCTTGTGCACAATACAAATTTTACTTCAAGAGCAGGAATGTCATAACTGTTGTCTTTCCCTGCAAAATGAACTGGATATTCTTGTGGTTATTTTTTCTTCCCAAAACTCAAGCAGAAGTAGTCCTACACATTCCCTTCTAATGAATAATTTCCCCCTTATGAAGCAAACTGAAGAATGTTGAAACTTTTTGATAGCAAGAAAACTTGTCTCCTGTACGTGAAGATTATTGAATGACTTCCTGCCTTCCTCTTAGCAGAGGGTGAAAGGTAGATGACAATACTTCTTCCAACCCATGCCATTGATTGCATCGCTGAGGAGGAGACACTGGTGCCAGGGTCAGCCCTTTCTTTGAAGTGGACTTTTTTAGCCCCATGTCCTAACTTTTTTGTCAAAGAAAGGTGAAAATTTAGCAGCTGGGTCATCATGCAGAGCACCAGCTCTCCCAGGCAGTTATTGTGACGCAAAAGCCTTGTTTCATCTCTCAAGGAGTGCTTCAGACCCCTCCCAAAACCACTAACCCATCAGGAAGGAAAGGTGCAGTTCCCTCCTGCTCTATTGTGTTGAATTTGGGCATGGAAGGATCCACGAAGCAGCAGAAGCTGCTGCAGAGGAGGTGGTGGGACATGTAGCCTGGGTGAGGGGAGCTGGGGAGAGCGGAGCTGGGTCAGAGCGGGAAGGACCAGGGGATGAGAGCAGTGGTAACGTGAGGTTGCTTCAGCTGCTGGTGGAATTGCAGCCTGGCATCTTCAAACTTCACAGCCTTGCGGCAGTGTTCACTGGCTGTCCTAGAGCTTCCCTCTCTCCTCTGGGTGTAGCTTCTGCTTTTTTCTCTTCTTCTGCTTGCTTCTGCCAAGGCAAAATCTACATGTGCGTATCAACACAGATTTTAGTAAATTAGGAAAGATACTGCATTCACACACAGCCCCTTGCTTAATACAGTGGTTGATCCTGTTGCTAGGATTTTGGAAAAATAATGAAAGATTTTGGAGCCTTCTATTTGCATTGCCTAGATCTTTTCAAAGGAATTTGTAATTCTTGTAACTAGTGTTGTCTTCTTTCAGAAAAGTGAGCTGCTGGAGCAAAAATCATATTTCCTTTTCATAGTTTTGGGTTAAACCAGTGTGTTTTGTTGAGTTTTACTACCCAGTGCCTTTTTGATTCCAGGTGACATTTAAGGGTCACACCTCCTACGTGCTGAGGATTGGTACACGGTTTATGCAAATCTTAAAGCATGGACATACTGTTTAAATTAAGTTAATTGACATGTAGGTCTTTTGTTGGTTTGCAGCTTGAATGTAAGCCACAGCCTTGACTCTTGAAGCAATGGAGAAGCTATGTGACACTAGGATAATTCAGGACAATTCACTCGTAATTAGTAATAGCACAAGGAATAAAGATCTTTGGATACTAAATTTATTTCAATGTGATCATGTGCCTACCCATTTTGACCTGGACTTGGCAAAGCACTGGTTGAAAGCCTCTCTCCGCCTTTTTGCTCCTGTGTCACCTGGTTTATTGCATGAGAGTACACATGTGTCTCTGCTTATCTTTACAGAAAGTTTTGACAGGGATAGATGATCTGCAGCAAGTGAAGGCCCTAGAGATGCGAGTAGATACAAGAGAGAACAGCTTGGGGAACTTCGGTAAGAAAACACTTTATCTTCTGCTCACCATCCCAAATTTTCCTTTATTGTGTCTTGAAGCAGGAGCGGGGACTCAGAAACCAGCAGCCAGTGTAAGGTACTGCCCTGCTCAAGAGCTCTTGAAACGTGATCTCAATGGTAGCTTGCACTCCTCGATTTCCATTTTCTTCTGTGGGGCTCTAAATAGGACTGAAAACTATGGCAACAGGATGACTGTCTACAGCCAATTATTTTGGACAAACTCCTCTGGAGTGACATGCTTCTGGGCTCTAATGAGCATTTACTGGTTACCTTGCTCTCTAGAGTGCTGGGCGCTGCTGTAGCAGAACAGAGTAGCCAGGGTTCGGTTTCTCTCCACTGTGGGATTCCCCTGTGGCTGAGGAATCGCTGGTGTATCCGGCTGCTCCCACTGCCGGCAGCCTGTCTGTGCGTCCTGCACCGCCTCATTGAGCTCTGCTGGGTGACGTGCTTGGGGAAGGTCAGAGATACATCATTTTGATGAGCCCCCAGCATCCCTCATGCTTGTGATTGATTTCTGTGTCACCATCTCTGGCTGGGAAAGTAAGAACATGCCAAAGGAATTCCCTCTGTAGCAGAGCGAAGACTGAGAATACGAACCCTGGATTCCCATCACAACCAGGTTCATCTTCTACTATATCAAAGCTGAGTAACTACTGCAGGATAATATTTTCTGTGCCAAAAGGAGTCACATCCCCAAAAGTGGGAGCTGGTATTTTCAGCCAAGCACTTCATTTTCATGTGCAAGTGACTATAATGTGACAGCTGAGTAGCGTTAGTGGTTCTTTTGGTGTCGATTTGGCAAATACAGCGAAGGGGGCTTTAGTCTTGAAATATGTATCCACCTTGTATTGGCTATTCTGTTTATTTTGTAAATAGGTCTCTTTCTGAGAGGCTTTTGATAACTTAAGGCGAATTACATCCATTTCTTTCAGAGATCATGTTTCCTCCAGTTGATAAGAAAATCTCATGATGCCATTTCTACAGCCCTTGAAAGTGGTGCTCCCATTCCCATGCCACTTTACATTAGCTATGACAAGCCAGCAAAATGTTTCCCCCTTTTCACTCCGTACTTCCCTTTCCTTTCAATTGCTGGAATGAATCCCTTTCTGCTCCCCATGGTTAGGCTTTTGCAACTTTTTGCAGAATACAGGGCACTATCCCCATGTTGCAAACCATTTTGATCTTGTTTATGTCCCACCCTTTGCGCCAAGAGTTGGTCCTTGAGGGCTATAAAAACCAGCAGCTTTTTAAGAATAACAGAGCATCAAGCCCATCCTGGATTTCCATCCATCTTCTTTTTTTAAAGTGCATTTCTGGATTTCCTCCCTGGGAAAATCTCCTTGCAGATGTCAGCAGGTGGCATGGGCAGAAGGTTTGCCCCTTAATGCTGACAGCGGTCATCGGTTCCTTGCAGTCTTTTTTCACGACAGCTGATTTTTAGACCCGTGGAGTGAGGCTTACATTTTTAGGGTGTGGCAGGGCAGTTTGCACCTTCAGTGTGAGTGGTGTAAGCAAGCTGCTGTTGAAGGTGTCGGGCTCATTGCATGGTCCTCTCTGGCTGCCTGCCCTGGCACTGTGTGCTGCAGAGCTGCTTCCTGGACAGAGAGCCTGGGGGAAGGAGTAGGGCAAGAACGGCTGGAGTGACAGGAGTTCCCGGGTGACAGAAGGAAAACCTTTTCTGCCGTTAGGACAGCGGAGCAGTAGGGATACCTGGAGAGGTTTGGAGGCTCCATCCCTGGAGGTTTCCAGGACCCAAAGCCCTGAGCACCCTGCTCTGGTCTCACAGAAGACCTTGGCTCCGAGCAGGAGCCTGAGCTCCAGACCTTGGGTTGTCCCTCCAGCCTGCACCGCTCTGCAGTTCGGTGTTTCTGTTTGCATTCCAAACCCTGTTAATGAGCTTGCTTTGTAGCCTCGCTCTTACTGTACTCCTCGGTTGCAGAAGGTGGGCAAGAGCATCTTTATTACCGAGGAAATATTTGTTGGGGTGGTCAGTTCACACTCAGTGAGCATTATTGTTTTAACTGGTGTTACAGGTGAAGATAGAACAGGCTGTGCAAGCTCCAAATGGCCAGGTAAAGGAACTGCAAGTTACCAAACTGCATGTAAACCTAGAACCCTGCAGCACCGCAATCCCAAACTCACCACAGTTTCCACCTGAGAAGTGTTTCGGTGCCTGCAGCCACACCCAGACTGTCACACAAGCACTGGGGGGCTTTGTCTCCTTTAGCAGGATTTCCAGAGTGATTTAAAACACGTTGCTTGAACTTTTCTTACGAGCATTTTGCTTTGGGATGTGCTGAACGTCAAAGCCTCTGCACAGTGGTGTGACGTGCTGGGGAGGGACAGTTGGGTTTGTGAGGGACAGGGTGTGGGCACAAAGAGACTGATATTAAAATATGTGATCGTTTTTAAAATTAAGGAGTGGCTTCATGCCAGAGCAGGAGTCTGAGTTTTAGCAGGGCAGGGGGTAATTGCGGAGATCTCTGGCTGTTTGTTTGCAGTGGGTGACAGGTGACACACTGAACCTCCCCAGCAACTCTTGGATCCATCTTTGCAGGTTTGAACTTGACCCCTGTGCTCTTCAGCTGCACGTAGGCTCCAGTTCGTCCTCAAACACATGGGCTGTTTCCTTTTCCTTAGTTTATCCCCCCTTGGTTTTGGTTGCTGACAGACCTGGGACCACGTTCACGACTGGGTCATAGAAATCCCCGTTGGAAGTGATGGTGGGATAGAGTCGTTCGAGACGCTGCATGCTTCTCTGATTTCCTTCTGATTTTAATAGCTGCAAATCAAGTTACCCACGGTGCTGTTCCCGGGGACTTATTGAATTGCTGCCTGCTGGTGGCCAGGCTAAGCTGATTACGGGTCTGGAGACTGCTGCTGCCCTTGCATGCATTTCATCAAGGAGAAGCTCTGCTAAAGGCTCAGAAGGAGGCACGCGTTATTTTTCATGCAGGGCCAGCATCTCTCCTTCCTCTTGCTCTCTTTGGTGGTATTCCCCTCGCTCTATTTGTGGTGTTCCTCATTTGCCGGCAGCCAGGCTGCAGCGACAGGTGCCTGTGTGCTCAGGAAGCCGGTGCGGAGGCTGGAGGCGCGAGTCCGGTGTGTCCCTGCCCGTGCTGGCCCTGGTTTGGCTGTCACTGGCCACCCTGGCTGAGACAGTGCTGGCACCCACTGCAGCAGGGCTCAGACAGGCTCTGCTGGAGCCACAGGTGTGTCCTGGGGCAGCGAGCTGATGTTAAACCCTGCCCTGATGTGTGCTTTTGTGAGATTCTCCTCTCAGGTAGCTGGACTGCAGCTGGCTTGGGTTTGCCTGCCAGCGCTACTGTCTTACCTCCAGCTGTGCTGCTGTCTTACCTCCAGCTGTGCTGCCGCTGCACCCCAAAAATGTGTAGGAAATGCACATTTGGACCATGCATGGAGGTAACATCCAGGTGATGTATCCGACTTGATCAAACCCAGCTGAAGTGAATCTAGAAGTCTGTTTAATTTGCGTATCAGGCTGCTTGTGCTGTGCTCACACGCCTGTTCTGTGCTGCGGGAGCAACACGACACGTAGGCTGCCTGATGCCAATGAAAGCATTTGTCACTCATCTCTTTTGTGTCTGGTTTACACTAGTCCATATTCCAGGAGGCGTAAGAAGTCAACCCACAATGAGTTTTTGTTAACAAGAGAAAAACAAGATGTGTGATGCTACCGAAAGAATACATCATAATGTAAATAAATGTTGTAGCTTGTAGAATAGGAGAGTGGCTGGAAAGGGAGAGGGACCTGGGGGTGCTGGGTGACAGCCGGCTGAACAGGAGCCAGCAGTGTGCCCAGGTGGCCAAGAAGGCCAACGGCATCCTGGCCTGCATCAGCAATAGTGTGGCCAGCAGGACTGGGGCAGGGATTGTGCCCCTGGACTCGGCACTGGTGNGCCTCAAGTTGCACCAGGGGAGGTTTAGGCTGGAGATTAGAAAAAATGTCTTCACTGCAAGAGTGCTCAGGCATTGGAACAGGCTGCCCAGGGCAGTGGTGGAGTCACCATCCCTGGAGGGGGTCAAGAAACGTGTGGATGTGGTGCTTGGGGACATGGGTTAGTGGGTTGGGTGGGGTTGGGTTGATGGTTGGACTTGATGGTCCTTGAGGTCTTTTCCAACCTGAATGATTCTCTGGTTCTATAATATTGTAAAACCAGCATCTCGCCTGTTTTCTCTTTACTTGCAGTCGGTTATGTGCATGTCACCTGCTGTACCACGGCAGCTCAGACAGACACCTGCGTTGCCACCCTGCCTGTGAAGTGCAGCACTCAAGGCAATGTTGCTGGATGTGCACAGGTCACTTTTAGTCGGCGATGGAGTTGGTAATTGAAAAATGCAGTCTCTGGCTCTCCAGAGAGCAGCTCCAAAGTGTCAGCGAGGAAGATTCATGTTTATAGCTTAATGAGGCTTTTCTTAGGAATACACATTGTGTTGAAGGACCGAACAAATACACTGACAGAAAAATTCTGAGTGGTACTTTGATTTTAGGACTGTTTTAAGAAAAGGTTTCAAACCTACCTTACACTTTGCTGTCTCTTTCTGCTCTTCTTTTAGTTTTGTTCCACTGGAATAGTTTAACCCTGGTGTGTTGATGGTGGTTAGTAATTTCAGAGCCATATAATGAAAAAGGTGTTTAGTGAAGGGGAGTCATAGACAAATGAGATTACCTTGCTTGCCATTCTGAATTCTCTGCCTTGTACTCCAGTCATCAGCATTTTTCTGGACTATTCTAATTTTTAAAAAATTAAATGATACAGTATGAGGGCAGTTTCAGCATGAGGAATATATTGTGTGTAGTTTTAATATTAGAAGTTAATATTGTTGATATTTTAGAGTATTTTTATGTTAGTGTAAGAATAAATTGTGTCGTTAATCCCAGGAAAGGTGCCATGAGGGCTAAAATTCAGAAAATTAGAAATATGTTGTTACATTTGTATAGATCTCTTATTTTGTCTTAATTTTACAATTTTCTTACCTTAATCTTCTAGTCTCTATAGATAAGGAATTGGGACTGTAAAAAACAGCAAAATCAAATAGAGAATGAATTTTTAGCACCAAAATTACACATTGAATACAAAACTTAAAGGAGGGAAGAACCTGCAGAATTGCAGAAATATATTGCAAAAGTCTTGTTGGCAGGGTTTTGCACCGCTGCACATAGTATCCTTTTATTTCAGTCTAGTAAACAGCTCATTAGAGTTTAACACTCTGTGCGTTCCCAGGGACAGATTGAGCCAAAATACAATAAAATGTCTGAGATGGAGGATCAGGTTACAATAATGAAATAACCAGATGTGAAAGTTGTGTCATCAGCCTCTCACTCTGCCTCTCCGAGTCCTTTAATAGTTGTTATTTTTTTCCTGAGCCAACCCTACGTGCATTCAGTGGGAAGCTTTTTCTGGAGCAAGTCTCTCCATTTCTCTTGAGCGACTCTTCTTGACTCCTTGTTCAAATCTTCTGCTCAATACCAGTTCCTTGTTCTTTCCTTTAACAATTTGGGGGAAGTCATTTCATAGCTCTGTGCTTTAGGTTTCTTATCAGAAACATGACAGCAATTTTTTTTTAATCTAGATTTTGATTTTTTTTCTCTGGGGGTTTTCTTAGTGCATGGATTGTATCAGAGGCGGTCTTTGCTCCGTAGCTCGTGTGCCTGCTGTGAATAATTAACAGAGATCCTGGTATCTCCTCTGTTGGGGTCCAAATTATTTTGTTGCTACTCTTTATAAAACTTCTTTGACATGAGAAAGTGTGCCCTGCAGGATGAGGATGGTCTGTTACAATTTTTATGGAGCATGGAAAATTATTAAAAAATAAGGCCAAAAAATTTACACTGTGTTTTGAATTTTTAATATTTTCTAAAGAGCTTTGCAGAGACATGAAGTTAAACATTTGCAGTGTAGCATGAAGATCAATATGTGGATTATAATCACTCCCAAATAGCATTAGATATAGATCATGCTGCTACTGAAACATGATTTATTAAAATGTTTTTGCCATAAATGCTCTTGTTCTGTTTGGGGAAGTGGGATGAACAGCACTTTGTTTGCTTCTGTGATTGCACCCCCTTTTTTATTTTTTTAAATTTGTTTGTTTGTTTGTTTTTTCTTTTGATCCTTTGGAAAGGGCTGGAATGATGTCACAGAATCACAGAATGTTAGGGATTGGAAGGGACCTCGAAAGATCATCCAGTCCAATCCCCCTGCCGGAGCAGGAACACCCAGATCAGATCCCACAGGAACGCATCCAGGCGGGCTTTGAATGTCTCCAGAGAAGGAGACTCCACCACCTCTCTGGGCAGCCTGTTCCAGTGCTCTGTCACCCTCACTGGAAAGAAGTTTTTTCTCATATTCAAGTGGAACCTCCTGTGTTCCAGCTTGAACCCATTGCCCCTTGTCCTATCACTGGATGTCACAGAGAAGAGCCTGGCTCCATCCTCCTGACACTCACCCTTCACATATTTATAAACATTAATTAGGTCACCCCTCAGTCTCCTCTTTTCCAAGCTAAAGAGACCCAGCTCCCTCAGCCTTTCCTCATAAGGGAGATGCTCCATTCCCTTCATCATCTTTGTGGCTCTGCGCTGGACTCTCTCCAGCAGTTCCCTGTCCTTCTTGAACTGAGGGGCCCAGAACTGGACACAATATTCCAGATGCGGTCTCACCAGGGCAGAGTAGAGGGGGAGGAGAACCTCTCTTGACCTACTGACCACCCCCCTTCTGATACACCCCAGGATGCCATTGGCCTTCTTGGCCACGAGGGCACAGTGCTGGCTCATGGTCATCCTGCTGTCCCCCAGGACCCCCAGGTCCCTCTCCCCTACACTACTCTCCAACAGGTCAGTACCCAACTTATACTGGAACCTGGTGTTGTTCTTGCCCAGATGCAAGACTCTACACTTGCTCTTGTTCAATTGCATGAGATTTTTCCCCACCCAAATCTCCAGCCTGTCTAGGTCTCGCTGGATGGAAGCACATCTGGACACTGCTAGATCACCCTTGCCAGAGAGAGATTACTCAGAGGACTCAAAAATATTTGCTGAGAGCAGGTTGTAATGTTGTAGCAATGATCCAGTCTGTCTAAATGGCCTCTGCGTTGGTTGCGTATCGTACTGGAGGATATTCACCAGCCATGGGTAAACTCTGCTAGAGGGAATGGGTAAAGGTTTGCTGTTGTCAATAGCAAATATTTCCTGGGACTTGAGCTTGTATCCAAATTATTCTGTAGCTTGCAGGGATTTGGTCTGTGACTTTGGGTCAGGGATGCCTATAGAAGCAACCAAAAAGGCAGATGCCTCTTGGGAATGGAAAAAAGCTTTAATCAAAATAATAATAAAATAATACTGAGTTTTTCACAGATATGAAACTTGTACAATTGAATAGTGAACAATGGATCACCTGCAGAAAATCGACAGGAGGAGGCAATGCTTAGCAAAACATCAGGAGGGTTTTGGGGACCTCTGAACCATAAAAGATGATGTTGTGACATGTGAAATCATGCTTTTGTTGTTTGCCTCAAAATTGCATTTTGAAGAAGCGTTACTTAGCTGTGCATCCAATCAGTCCATCACTACTTGCCATTAAACAGGTAGAAAAATATTTCTGGGGAGAGAAGCGAGAACATTGTGTAGAAATTCGAGATCGTGGAAGGCTGTACTCTGGAGCATCCCTTACCTCTTCAGAGTGTCACTCAGCCAATAGTCAATAAGGGCTGGGAATCAAACCAAAAAAAACCAGTCACCCGTCCAGCCAGTTTCGGTGGTTGTCTGTCCGGAAAGGTGTTCTATCAGAATTTTCAGAGAGGGGTTCCAAAAATTATAATTGGGTATTCCTGCAGACAGTACCTATACGTCGCAAAAATGCAAAGGGTGATGTATTTTTTGAGTGAAATAATCTCAGTAATTTCCTTAGAAGAGGTCCAGCACAGATCTGGCAGAAATGGGTAAGAAAGAGATGCTTCAACTTGTAGTTGTCAGAAGTTTCCTTTATTTTGAAGTGATTCTTTGTTCTGTTCCCACAGGTGCCTATCTACCTAATCTGAGAGAGCTGAAGTTGAACAATAGCTTGCTTGTGTCTGTGAGGTAAGAGAGGAATGATAACTGAAATAAAGAATAACAGCCCTCAATTTTATTTAAGTGATAAAATCTTCATTTGCGCTGCTTTCATTTCTTCCATTTCCCCGTGCTGTGATAATGGCTTAGGTCATGAATATCTGCTCCACGGCCACGTGGGTGTGAGGGCCGGACCTGCGCTGGACAGGATCGGCGTAGTTACAGCGATGCCAATGGACTCACCCCGGTCTGCTCCCGGGGAGGTTCCTGCCATGCTGGAGTCCATGGAAATTTGGTGCAAATGGAAAGGAGATAGAAATTTGCCTCTTATCTGCGTCTAAGTGTTTGGATTTAGAGTGTTTCAGCCTTCGGGCTCTTCTTGTGCGCAGTAGCCAGTTCTGTACAGGTCAGACCAGTTCCTCCGCTGATGAAAATCGGTTCGGCTTCATTGAAGTCAATGAAGTTGGGTTTGTGAGAGCTGCTGTGGAGACTGTGTGGCCCTGGCTTGCTGAGCTCTGCGAAAGCATCGCACGTTTCCTCACAGAGCACTGGGGAGCTGGCGGGCTGGGAAGGCAGAAGTGAAAACGATTGCAAGGGAGGCAGAGCTGTCTTCTCTCTCCTCTGCTGATGGCTGTGTTACCCTTGATAATTAGTGCGTAATGGGAAAGTACGGTTCAGATCAGGAAAGGGCTGTGTAAAAGGCCACCTTTGTGTTAAACAGGACTGCTTTCTGGCTTTCTATGGCCATCTGCTACATTTGAGGGGAAAAAATAGTGATTTTGCTAATTCTTGTTAAAGAGAATGTGTTCCCTGGTGGGAAATGCTGGTAAATTCTTCTCAGTCTCATGCGTCGTCACTGAAGTAGCTAAAGAACTTCAGTTACCAGACTTTTCCCTTGTTCTGGTGATGAGATGAAGTATTTGCAGTCTAAATTTTTTTTTCCACTTTCGAGTCTAGAACATGAGAAAGTGGTGATACATCACTGCAGTTATTTTAAAGGCAAACAACCAGTGGCATCAGCATGAAATTGCTCCGTTATTTTAATGGAGGAGTAAGTAATGGGTGAAAAAAAAATATTTTTGACAATATCAAAAGAAATTTCATTATATTAAAAAGATAAAATTAAAAGCTTCTCTTTTATTTTGGTCAAAAATCCATGTTCTCTTAAAATGTGTCAGTGGAAGATGTGTTGACTAGTTCTGTCGGTACTGAATACAGGACACAGTTCAGGAAAACTAAACTGTTTCGTTAACTTGACTTGGCTTTAGTAGGATTTTGCACATTCCCTTTGTGTTCTGAGACTCTAACTTCTGTTGTGAAAAGTTTTGGCAAACCGCTTTCTGGCAGCCTGGTGGTCCTTGATGGAGGTGACGTTGGGTCTCGAGGTGAGTTTGATTTGATCAGCTATAACGTGGATATTGGATATCAAGTCTGGTATTGTGGTGCTTCCCAGGCACACAAAGCCCAGGAGAAGCTGCCCGTTCCTCCTGCCCACCAGTGTGCTTTCTGTGTGCCAGTGGCCTGGGGTTGGCAGGGAACGGGTGAAGGAAGATGACCGTTGGCTCTCCCAGAGCAGAACTTGGTCAGTAGAGTGCAGTGGCAGCTTTCTTTTATTAGTGCCCACCTTTGATGATCTGACAAAGATGGTTTAAGGGCACAGCCCATGCAAGCAAAGCCTGGGTGCTTGAACTTCATTGTTGGATGTCTGCATCGTGTCGATTTAGTGTGATATTGCCGTCACGGCTCTTGTGTTGTCTGCTGGAGCTAATGGAACGTAGCTTCCACTCTAGCAGGCTGTTGCCATTTACTCAAAAACGTTTAGCGACCTTATTTCTGAATTAAACTTGTTGGTGTTTGAATTCTGTCCAAAAAATTCTTATTTTGTTGTCTTTGACCAAACCTTTGCAATTGAGGGTTTTGAGGATGTTAGAAAAAATGTTCTTCCTGCTCACTAAAAGTAATTCCTGCGGACCTACCCAGCCCCAAGGTCAGAGTCATTGTGGTTGTCATTTGAAAAAGGGCAGCAGATAATAGGAAACTGAAATTGAAACTGAAATTGAAAAGAAAGTAAGGACAGAAAAGCAGGCAAAAGATAGAGGGTGTTTCACATCTACTGGGGATGCTAAAAGCAGACATTCTTTTCACGCTGTATTCTGTGAAAACGTGTATTATGGTGAATCATGATGAACAAAAGACTGTCAGGGTGTATGCATGAGTGGGTAATAAGATGGAAAACTTGTTTTTTTCATTTGATTTTTGTTTCATTCTGTCTTGCAGAGTCGAATTTCCTAATTATTTTAGGATGAAATGGAATTAAAACATCTTTTTTGAGTTTGAAAATGGGGGAAGAATTCCCTTGAGAGTAAACTGCATATAGGGAGATGTCAAAATAAGGATTTATGGTGTTGACTTTAGTTACTGCTTTTTTAACAAATGTTTACTCCTGTCAACCCCACGTAGGAACGTAAGTTGTGCGGATGCTGAGGTGCGCGCTGGCGTTCGCAGCTCGATGGAAATCAAAGGAAGGATATTCAGGCAGTGAGGCATCGAGGTACTTGCATATTCCAGTTTCGGTGGGACAGCAAGGCTTGCTGGGCTGGGGAGTTTGAATATTGGCTTTTCCTGGTAGTCCCTGGAGGAGTTCTGATTTCTTTGATGGGGAATGTTGTTGAGCTACTTTAGTTGCAAATTCCTGGTCCTCTCCTAAAGCTTGTGTGACTTTTGAATACTCGGAGCTTTGAGAGGGTGTGTATCCGCGCGGGGTGTCATTATCAGCTGTTTGATTCAATCCGTAAGGAAGCAGGTCCTCGTTTATTTGCAGACAATCCATCTTGGATTGACAGGGAATTTCCTTTTTGTTTGTTTCTGGGTTTTAGTTTTGTACTGGTCCTTTGGTAAAGGCTCTGGGAAATCCAGTGTACGGTGGAAAGAAATGAGTTTAGATTGCTGTTAATTTTCGAAAACACACTAATTTGGTGAGAAACTCATTGGTGACCTTCGCTCATCTGCTAGCAGCCGAGACATTCTAGATTTATGAACTGATAATTGGGGATGAAATGTGGAGCCTCTTCTGAAGAGTACCTGCTACAAACTGCCTTTTTTTTTTTGCTGATGACACAAAGTCCTCATCTTTGTAATATTTCCTGTAAAATACCTGTATTTCAGGGCCAATGAATTACTGCTACTGCTTTGGCATGCAGCCTGTGTATTTTTTATCAGATTGCTTTTATTCCCAATTCAGGGATGAATGAGAAGATCTGTTTAAAAATGTTAGATAGATATCTTCATGAAAGGGCTTTTAGATCAGATAGGGGAATCTCGGGAACTGGTTCCCAGGAGTTTATAGCAGGAGCTGTTTCACCAGCTGAGGTTCATTTCCTCCCGTTCAGCTCCCCACCTTGCAGCCAGCAGGAGCCTGGTCTGCTCCCAGCACTGCCTGAGCGTGTACCAGAGAGAGGATGTTCTATTTTAAGTGTGATTAAATGCAGAGACTGCAGAACGTGGGGACAAAAGTAAGTATGAGGGATATAGGGAAAGGAAAGCAGATCTCTTTGCTGCAGTCTGCGCTGTGTGCGGGTCTCCGATCGCTCTTGCCCTGTTGCAGAAGTTCCCCAGAGCAAGAGGACGGTCGTCTTGCTCCATTTGGTCAGTAAAGTTGCTATGGGAGAGGAAAAATGAGACAGCTGTCCTGAAGGTTCACATAAGCAAGGTGCAGACACATTCAAATTCAACAGTTCTCATGCTTTTATGAGTTTTAGGAGAGATTTTTTTTTTCTTTTATCACCAGCCCCTAGGGACAAGACTGGCTACACAGGAATATCTCTATTCACTTTTTGAAAGGTTTCAAGCCTTCTTGACCGTGAAAAAATAACTGAAAATGTGAGCCAAGGGATTTAAGGATTGTGCTGATCATTTCATGACTTGAAGAAACCGGAGCCAAACTAATTATTTCTTAATTGAGGAAAAGGGTTTTAAACCAATGTTTAAAAATATTTTTGAGACCTGAATCAGGATCTTTAGGAATTTGAGTTTAGCAATATTGCTCCTTGGTACTCATCCAACAAAGAGTTTAAGCCTCTTCAAGTCCCAAGTTTGACTTCAGAGGAACAGCTCGCAAGCTGAAAATTGAACATTAGCCCAAGTGCTTCGCTGGATCTGGGCCAAGTTACACCATCTTGTATGAGACTGAGCTGTGACACTGATCAGCCCCAAATCTGATGCATTGCTGATAGTGTGTGTCCTGGCACCCACTGTTTGCTGGGTAGTTTTATCTCAAACAGAAGAGACCTAAGGGCGTTATTCCCCTAAACTTGTTTTTTCTTTGTAATTTTTACATTTCTTTTCCTTTTTTTTTTTTCCCTCCGGTTTGCTTTTCCTTCTGCCTGTCATTTCTAATTTTTTGCAATTACTGGGTTACTGTTTTTGATGTACGTATCATAGGTACTGCACATAAATGCAACAAGTTTTGTGCAACGAGGAACAGTGTTGCTTTTATGATAGATAAAATCCCATAATATTTTGTAAAATCAATTCAGTTACTTAGTTTGCATTAAAGATGCAAAGGCTTGTCAGTGGGTGATTTATTGGTATTACAGTGTTTAGTGAAGGATCGGGGTGCTCTTGCTCGAGGTTGGTCTGGTCTGAGTGCACCTCTTCACGTCCCTATTTCAGTGCCAGAGCGTCGCTGTTTGCTTTGGCGTTTGCTCTTCTGGATGGCGAAAGCATTTAATTTCAAATGCAAGCTCTGGTTCATTGAGGAGGTGTTTCTGTTGTTTCTTTTCTCTAGCCAGCCTGAAAGTCCTTCAGCAGTGAAGGTTGCTGTGAAATCTATCTTTAGAACATGTTCTTTGAGGACTTTGGGTGCTTGCCAGCAGCTAGGTAAGCGTTTGAGTCGACTCTTAATGTCTGTATTAATGAGTCTTCTCTGGATTAGTACCTGCAGATCCCTGGGAATATTCCAAACCTTGGCAAAATGGCCATGCCCTCAGGTTTTATTTAGCATTGGCGGTTTTAAGGACATTCATATTGATAACAAGTAATGATTTTGGGACAGAAGTACAGCGACTTTTAGTCGAGCGGATTATTTTCAGTAAAGCACAATCAGTCTGTCTGCGTTACACCCGGGAGAGATCTGACTGCTTGGACCATTTACCAGTTCGGATAGACCTCTCCGAGGTGGCGAGCCCTCCCTTGGCAAGGAGGGTACGGTAATGCTTCTGTCTCCTCTTGGTTTAATCTCAGCAGGTCGGGTGCCCAAAGCAGAGCGTGTGAGCGTGTTTATGGCCTCAGACATCCGGGACCTGACGGGCTGGCTCACCAGCAAGGGAAGCTGAACTGGTTTTCTGTACAAATGCATCGTTGTGGTTCTGGAGCTCAGGCTCCATTCTGCAGCGAGCACAGATGACATCAACACAAGTTCAAGGCCCTGCAGTGGCTTTCCGTGGTTCTTGTCTCCAACGCTATGTTTTATGCAGCCTTCCTTGGCCGAAGCTACCCTGCCGCCTCTTTCAGGCTCTGGAGTGCAGAGCGTACCAGAAGGAGCAGGTCCTACCATGGCAGCTCCAAGTTTACAAGTCTCCTGGTCCTGACAGGGTCAATGCGGAGGGTCTGGTGATTCATCTCAGAGCAGAGAGAATCGAGCAGATCTGGTGTCACCGGAGCAGTGCTGTGGAGGTGGGTTTCTTCCCCCACCACTATCATGTTTGTGTTTTGTGGTCCAAACTGTGGTACAATACAGGGAATGAAAGCCAGAAGAGGATCATCAGAGATCACAGCACTTATTGCAGTGTGACTGTGGCTGGTGAAATAGTAAAGTAAATAAATAATAGATCATACGTGCAGCAAGTCTGCCAGTAAACACCTGCAAGGTGAGGTAGGCCCATCGTTTAACGGATAACGGTGCCCCTCCTCTGCCCACCATCTGACTGGACACACCACTTTGAGTGTGTTCAGTAAAGAGTGGCCTTTCCTTTCAGGATGTTGTCTTGTGCCGTGCACTGATCCAAGATGAGAGTTCCGTTTCTCCTTACTGCTGCCGCAGGCACCGCCTTGCTTACATAGCTCTGTTGAGTCTTTGAGGAGTAAATACCTCTGCTGGAGCTTGGGCTTCTTGACACGGAATAACAGAATCACAGACTGGTTTGGGTTGGAAAGGACCTTAAAGATCATCAAGTTCCAACCCCCTGCCATGGGCAGGGACACCTCCCACTAGCCCAGGTTGCCCAAAGCCTCATCCAGCCTGGCCTTGAACCCCTCCAGGGATGGGGCATCCACAGCTTCTCTGGGCAACCTGGGCCACTGCCTCACCCCCCGCACAGGAAAACATTTATTCCTCAGATCTCATCTCCATCTCCCCTCTTTCAATTTAAATCCATTACCCCTTGTCCTGCCTTTTTGTTGTATGATTTTCCCTGGGGTCCAGGGTGACGTGGTGCTGTCCAGCCAGGAGACGTGGCTCATCCCAAAGCCAGCATCCCTGCCCTGCGGATGTGCCAGCACGGCATGTCCGGGGAGCCAGGGGACCAGCAGGGAGATGGTGGACACTTCTCAGCTTTTCTGTTCTTGTGAGAAGACCTGAGGATAGAGACATCCTGCCTTCCTCCTCTGGGTTTTGCAGGGAGACTGGTCCCCTGGGAAGAATCCAGCCCTTGTTCTCTGAAGGTCAGCGAGCAGAACCAAGCACCTGCATCCACACCTGCAAAAGCCACATCTGTGGCTCCCACCCTCTGTATGTCACTTCTCCTTTCCTCTCCCTCATCAAGGAAACGTTGATGAAAGCTTTTGTCATTTCCAAAAGGAACGTCTGAGGTTCTATATTAATCGCTGCTTGTACGAATACTGTTTGCTTACAAGTAGTGAGTACCTAAGATGCACCAATTGCCCTTAGTGAATGTGGAACCTTTTAGGGGTCCCCAAGCTCACCTGATTCCAGTCTCTGGGATTACAGGGGCAGCTTTATTTTTTGAACAAACTGGAGGCAGCGATGGCTAGATAGAGGCTGTGTGGCTGGCTAGGCTTTGGCTAAACTAGGCTGTGGCAAGACTTGGCTTTGTGGCTGAGCTGCTGGGCCAGGACTCCAAAAATACGGCTCAGTTCCTGGGTTAGCTGTTGTTTTACAGCATCTTGGGTTAGCCGTGGAAATTTGCCGTGTTTCCAGTCTCAGTAGTTTGCTCTACATATTACTCCAGGGCAGACACGGCCTTTTGAATGAGTTATGTGCAAGGCTTTGCCTAATGGGATCATAATCTCACTTACACGCTCTGGATGGCTGCTAGAATATGATAAATAAAAGCGTTGGTAATAACCAGCTGATTTCTGCCGGCAAGGAACTACTTACATGCCTGGCTATGAGGGTTTGCAGCTGCTCTGTTTCAGCTGCCACTGTCAGGGATCACGTATGAAAATTTACACCTAGATGTTCATTTTAGTCAGTGGTGAGAAAGAAGGTTTGTCATTGTCACCTGAGAAAACCCGAGGAGCTGGGCTGGGAAGCAGGGGTAATAAGCCCATTGCCAGTGGAACTATCTAGCTGCGGTAGTGTAGCCTTCATGGAAATAAGTAAGGAAGATAATTTCAGCATTAATTTAATGGGTTTGTAGGTTGTTTTGATTCTCTCCTACAAGAAAATTGCTTGTCTGCAGCTTGTTTGGGTTTTTTTAATTGAAAATAATTATATTCAGTGGGAAATAATGTTGTTGGAATACAAAGTAATTGCTGATCTTAAAAAAGGGAGGAGTCGGGTTGGAGGGGAAATTAAGCTGTGTGGTGGTGTTCATCAATTGGGAACTGCCAAGCAATGTGAATAAGCAATGAAGAAATAAATAGGATTTCAATGTACAATCAGTTTTTCTGATCTGGTTTCTAGAAAGTATTCTCCGCACAGGAGCTGATGCAGTTGTTCTTATTTTCTGTGGACACCTTCCTGCACACAGAGGACCTGTTGCTGTTTGCCCCCTAAAACACATGCACACTTCTTTTTCTCTAGTTATATTTTAGATTTGCTGTTTGGCAAAGTTTCATCCTTCTGTCCTGAGATCTCAGCAGGGTGCACCAGGTCTCTCAGGGGTGGATCAATCCAGAAACGCCTTCGTGTTTGAGGAGGGGAGGTTTGCGACTCCGTCAGCAGGTGTAGCCCGTGCCCGTGCTTCACCCTGTGCCTAAGCTGCACTGTGTTTTCTTCTCGTGGAGGTGAGAACCTGAACCCAAAGGTCTGACAATGAAATGTACCACCCGCTTTTGGTAACAGGTATGTTACGAAGGATTGTGTGTTTCAGAGACTGTTCGTAGCATCTCCTGCTTTGAACTTCATCAGCCTCCCAGTCCTACCACTCCACTTTTTATTGCCATAGGTGAGAACTTGCAGAGGTTTCGTGTACTCTGCTTACTGTTGCTTAGTTTGTCTTGCCCTTATTTATAATTATACTAATTATCCCTGTTAAAGTCCCACAGACTTTTTTTTTTTTTAGACTCTTGCTCTCAGCATCCCAAGGTAACCCCATTTGTTCCACAAGAACTTCTTAAATTAAAGAAAAAAAAACTTTTATTGCCACATGTTAAATTTTTACCCTAGAATCAGTAGCATAAAATTTTTCCTTTATAAAATAAACACATTCAAATATGGTTGCTAAATCATACTGGAAGATTTTAACAATATTTGAAAATGTTTTTATTTGTATAATAAATCTTATTTTTGTCACTCTTATTGTTTAAACAATACAGTCACTGTTGTCAAAAAGATCATCTGTAAAGTTCATCTGTGTGAATGAGCAAATTCTGTATATTTTGAGTATTTGCTCCAATCCACGATATGCAATGTTCTTCTCATTACTTTAAGGTAAAAGTGCAGGATTTTTCTTAATGGATGGGGGTTTTTGTTTTCAAGAATCTCATTTTTTTATTTAATAGTTTAGGTTAACTGTCATTTACTTTTAAACTCACAAAGCATGATAATTAGGGGGAACCATCTCTCTTTCCCTTCTATACTCATTAATACTAAATGCCACTCACAGCCATCTTCACTGAGGTTTTTTTCCTTTTTGTGTTCCCAAGCTAACTTAATGGTGCAGAAGAAATGCTAATCTCAACACAGTTTGAAAGAAAAATATATATCTGTGTATTTGTGTCTTGTGAAACTCTTGTTCCATTTCCTACCGTCTGTACGTGACACTAATACTTGGTTGTTTGTACAATGTATTTGAGTTAGCTTACGTAAAAATCGATCGGTATGTCAGCTGGGAAACCTTCGTTTTTCCTGGAGAGATAGAAAGAGATGCTGAAATTCATGGTGTGAGTGTCCATTTTTGAATAACCTAGCAGGTGGTGAGTTACGCGACTCTTCTGCAGCCGTTGCGGGGAATATTTGCCCTTACTTCACATCCAAAAGCCAGCCAGCTCGAGTCAGTACAATTGCTTTTCTCCAGATCAATATAGATTGTAGCTGATGAAGGGCTTTAACCCAGCTCATGGACTGGTTGGAAGTCTACGTGGCACGCGTTTCTCTTGCACAAGGGCTGTGCACCACTGGTAGCCTGCAAAGGAACCATTGCGAGTTAGTCTGTAAAGGAACTGTCACTGCGGGTGGCAAACCACCATTGCCTCCAAAGCTGGGTCAAGGTGGGTGGGAGAATTTTGTGTGAGCTCCTCTGAGATGGTTTCTGCAGGGCTTTGAACCCTTGTGTTGGCAGGAGGGCACTGGGAAGCTCGAACGTTGAGTCTGCTCACGTGTGATGAAGTCCCCACTGATCGGTGGCATCTCTGGCAGCGGAGAGCCCTTGTGAGGGTTTGAACTGCTGCCCTAAGGCTCATCTCCACGGCTGAGGACACATCACGACATCTACAGCCGGATCCCCCGGAGTGGGAATTTGTTTGACAGAAGTCAAGGATGGGTGTGGAATTTGCTTTACATCCCGTTAGCACCCCTGCGCCAGGCTGGGGATGTCTGTTGGTGTGCTCTCAAATAACCGCTGCGGTTCTGTCTTGTGGCAGTAACACCCTCAGTGTGGAGATCCAGAAGGTCCTGTCTGCCTCCGGAGTCAGGTCGATGGGCTCCGAGTTTCCCCAAGCTCCTCTTTGCATCTTGTTTGCTTGTTGTAGAAGAACATCTGGACACCAGTCCGAGCACAGAAAGGCTCCCTTGAAGCTATCTCTTAAGGAAAAAGTCTTGACTCAAGACATATGGAGACAAGTCTGTCATACCAAATCTGGGGTGGGCGTTAGAGGCTGAGAGAGAAAAGAAATTTGGAGGAAATCAGCTGGCATTTGCTAGCCATTCGCAGGCCCAGGCTGTACCTGTGTCTGCTCCTTGCACGCTTCTGTATTCTTTCTGTTTTCTTATTGAATATATACTCAGATAAAAAAAAAGAAAGTGAGGAAAAAGTACAAAGCAGAAATGACCATCAGCCACAGGAGGAAATCACTAGTGTCACACAAACGTGCCAGGTGTGAAGAATCTCGAGAACCTGTGTTCCCACCACTGTACATTCAGACTGAATCACTTCAAGTTACATTTTCTCTCTAGGTTTTCATATCAATCCATTTCTGCAGTATCTCAAGTAATTTTTTTCCCGTGGAAACTTTATTACTGTGACAAAAGTTGAATAGCAACTTGCAGTTGATCCAATTCTTTAGTGCTGTGGGGGTCAATTAATCCAGAATTCCAGTTTTTCTGGAAAAACTCAGAAAAAAGTTTGGGGGCCTTCTTTGTGCTGTATGTCTTAGCACCACTGAATCTGTCAGCTGATCTGGGTCTTTGACAGAATATTTCTTCTGCTTACCCTGCAGCATTAAAAGTTTTGGGTGTTGGTTTCAAAGATGAGATCTACATGAAATCCAAGTTGCCGTGTATCTTACTCTGCCGAAGCCCAGCCCTGGATCGTGCTGTGAAACAGGCACACAGCATGGGGGAGACCAAAAAGCTACTCATGCAGGAAAGCTGAAAGCACTGTGGGATTCATTCCTTCCATGTAAATAACTCATTCCCTAACCACCGTTTCATTATCCTTTATTTTTTTGATCTGTAAACTTTCAACAATGAGAAGGAGCGATTGCCAGCACCGCAGGAACTGTCAGTAGCTCTGGGGCTGAACCGGGGGGCAATGGATTTGGGGGTGTGTGAGTTTTATTTACCATGTGTCTCAGTTTCATTCTCTTTGAACATTTCCTTGCTCCTGGGGAAGGGGTGAAGCAGCCGGTGAGCTGCACCGTGGTGCTGGGGCTCTGCAGCGTCCCTGGGGGGCAGCCCCATGCGAGGGTGGGAGCTGGAGCAGGCGGGAAGCAAAGAGATCACGGGCGGGTCTTGGCCCACAGAACCACGTGCTGGCAACCCTGGCTCCTTTCAGACTATGAGAGCTGGGTTAAAGCAACTGGTCCTTCATTGTGAAGACACTGCCAGCACTAAGCTGACAAGCAGTTTTCATGATGAAAGGGAAATTAACACCGAATGATGTTTTCCTTCCCACACACGTTGTGTATTCGCGTGGTAGGGAGCTGACTCTGAGTACATCAACGTTGATCAAGCCCATTATTCTGCTCTAGGTTTTTTGACAGCAATTAAAAAGGAGGACACTTGAAACTAAAGCTACGTTTCATGGACATTAACGGAAGCACACGTCGGACAAGTCACAGCGATTACGAGCAGTCATGGAAGCGTGTGGATCGGCACTCCGTTTCACGTACCGGTACCTCCCTGCTCGTGGACTCCGCAAGCACTTCTGGTTTGAATGAGGTGTGATCTGACACGGAAAATAAAGCGCTTGCAGGTAGCAGAGCACTTCGTGTAATGTTGCGGTTACTCCGGGGAGCTCAATGAGAAGGAACAATGACGAGTGAAGAAAATGTTGTAAGGCAGGAATGGCTGAGAGGTGGATCTCCTTGGGGTTGGGTCATCCCCCCATTGTCATCTCCTGTCTCCAGATGCCATCCTCACCTGCCAGTACCGAAGGGGGGATTGTGGCCTCGCTGAAGGCAGGTGGAGGTTTGGCACTGGAGGTTTTTTATGCAGTGTCTCTGCTCGGAGTGTTGGTCACGGACGTGTCCATGGCAGAGCTCGGGTACTCACTGGGTACCAGTGTGGGCACCAGCATGGGCTCTGGCTCCAGCCCTGGACAACAACCGAACTGCCTTGAACAGTTCATGGTTTTGGATGCTGGAGCCAGGTAGTCTTCTATCCTTGCTTTCAGGCTTTTGCTTTAGAGAAAGTACCGGCCAAAAGCACACGGTTCCTTGATGAGCGCAGTTTGCTTCAGCCAGCCCGGAAAAGCTGCGGCAGCAGGCTCTCGCCTTGACTTAACGAAACTGAGAAGGTGGAGTCGTGGGATGGACAAGCGTGAAACCCTGGATGCTTGCCCTGATTTACCCCTTCTGCAGCACCAGAGGAGTTGCATTTCTTTCCCAGACATCCATTTCGCTGTTGGTGAAGCATGTCACATTGCCAGTGGCATCGGCACTGCAGCCCGTTTGGAGAACAGCTGCTTCTTCATGCGAATGTTGCCTCAACAAGGTGGGACAACAGAGACACCCTACTGCAAAGACCTTTGGCAACGATAAATTTTTATTCACATGGAAAGTCTTCATTTGGATGCAAAAGGGAGTTACGAAAACAGAATGTCATAGACAAGGTTGTTAGTTTAAAAAACCTCTGGTAGGCGCAAGCTTTCTGTGCTAGCCTTTGTCTGATGTGTTTAAGCCGATGAGAATTGTCTAGCAAAGTCTCTTTTTGCTTAGTTTTTGAAGGCTCCAACTATATGTCTTGACAGGGTTAGGAGCCCTTCCTGTGAAGAAGCCGCACAGTCCAGAAGCAGCAATGAGGCCAGGATGTTAGGTGCTGCATTTCCATGGCATTTCAGCCTGAAAGTGGGCTTCTGGCAGCAAAAGATGGGACATGACCCTTGATATCTTACATGTTGAGCAGTGGTGCACCCTTGTACCTGCGTGCCACGGCTGTGCGGGGTGCGAGGCAGAGGAGCCAAGCCAGCGGCTTGCTGCGTGTCGCTGCTTGGATCTGGAAGAGGAAACGCAACCCAAGCAAGGCTGCAGTGCTGTGGAGCAAGTCAGGAGTTCACATTCGTGTGACGTTTGTTCAGGTCTAAAAGGACACTGCAGGGACATACGGACGTGGCCTCAGCGCTGCTTGCAGAATTGGGGCTGTGTCATCAGTGCAAGCGCCACATTTGGACAGTCAGGTTTGCAACTCTGAATGCTTTACAGCTATTTGAGAGTACAATGAAACCAGTATGTAAGCTTCCATTAGAACATATGTTACTGATTTAAATAACATTCAGGCTTTAAAAGTTTTTGCTTTAGATGTCAGAATTATCTGTACAACCAAACCATTGTGTGCTGACATATGGACTGGATCGTTGTTATCACAGTGCGGCTTGATAAATTCAACTTGATCTCTTCTCTAGATCAGAGATTAGATTTTTTTTCCCCTTTATTTTCTAAGACAGTAGTTTGGTCACTCTTGTAAAATCTAAATCTCCCAAATTACCCATGCATGCATTTTCTGAGCAACCTTTAAAAATGAGTAATATCCGCATCAATTTCTCTTTTAGATGTATTGCTACTGAAGATTTATCCAACAGATACGTGTGTGCTTTGAGGTACTGTTTGCAAGTTCAGTGGATTTAGTGCTTTATTTCTAGGCAAATGATTCAAAACCAGCTTCCAAAAGAAACAATGTTTTTCAAGCTGATGAATGTGTTCAGGGTTGTGCTGCTGTGTTTACCGAGTAGCCTGAGCCCACTGGAGCGATTCAAGATTTATTGTGATGAAACCAAGGGTAGGACTTGGCTCTCTGGGTCTGGTCTCAGTCCAGTAAAACTTTGGCTGGGACGAATCAATCCCTGAAGAACAAGGATGTTGGATTAATGGAAGAACGTGTTATTATTTCTCAGACTTGTTATTAGGTGTTGTAACCATAACTGTTCTCTGCCGCTGTGCTCTCTCCCCGGTTTGGGGGAGTGATGACAGGATGGGAGCATCAAATTTCCTGGGAAAAAGTCCTAAATGGTCATGCACAAGTGGGGAGGGTGTTGCCAAGACCCTCACAGAAACCCAGAGCTTTTTGGTGAGTTCCCATCCCTGCAGTCTGGAGGTACTTAGAACCCAAGTTTCAAACCCTTCTGTTTATTAATATATGTTTTTAAAATTAATTATAAATGGAAGTTTGTGGGTTCAGGGTGAAACTGGTGGAGTCTATGTTGGTTTCTTGGCACTTTTGGATACTAAAACCATGATTTGGTATTCTGTGCATGTACTGCGAGCAAGTGCTTAATTGTGTGGGGTGCAGTTACTCTGGAGGACGCTGGCGTGGTCCCCTCAGAACCTGCACTCCTCTTTATCACAACCGAAGATATGACGTGTGCATTCCCACCCCGTGCTGTCTCTGCCTCAAACCCGACCTGTGTGAGCTGTGACAGCAGGGAGCAGGGTATGTCATTGCTTTGCCTATAATTCCTTGTTCTTTCTGTAGAGTTCCCAGCTTCCACATCCCTTGGGATGGGACGCTTGTCCACTGGAACTGGATTATCCGTTGTGTATGTCGATGGGAGCCACGTTGCCTCTGCAGTGTCCTCTGGTTCCTTCTGTATGCTCTTCTCTGTCTGCACGTCACCGGGGCACTCCCGTGCTGCTTCATGCTGCCACCAGCATTGTACAATTTCTCATCTTTTTCCTATTTCAGCTACCAAACGTCTCCATTATATTCTCTTCCCTGTTTTTGGAACAGATGCTGTCATTTTCTATAGGTTTACATCAGGCATAATACAGGAGGGTTCTGGTCTCTGACATGCGTCTCATTAATTCTACTCTCAGTCAATTATTATTCGGGGGGGGGGTGTTTGTTACACTACATGTATAATTATAGTGGATTTTCTCTCCTACTACCCTGGTAAATTGTTATTGAGAGTTTATTGTTATATTAAGATAAATTCTTATCAGAGTGCAGATTCTTGCTAAATGTCACAAGACACATTGCCCTCGTTCGGGCTGATCTGACCCTCTGCACTTAAAAGAAATGACAACGTACCCATGCAGATGGTGACCGTGTGCCCTCGCACAGCTCCGCGCTTTGCTCTGACCCTCTCCTAGGACGTGCCAGATGCAGGGGAGCTGGTCCCAGAGGAGGCACTCCCGTCTCTCGCAAGCTCTTGCATTCTCTCCTCAGCAGCCAGCACATGTCAGAAGGACTGTCGG
>VZTO01015729.1:2386-21368 GCA_013400615.1 Syrrhaptes paradoxus | reverse complement strand
ATAAAGTAACAGCCATGTCGCCAAGCTGACCAAGATATGAACAACTAGATTCCACCGGAAAGGGATGGGGACCCCTCTGTGTGTCAGAAAAATTAAGACAATCACATGAAGAATGTGGAGGTGCTCTAAGAAAAAGGGCAGTCACATAAGGCATACAAAGGAAGATTCGTAGTATGGAGCTGAGTTTAATTTTAACTGCCTTTTGCATGTGAGAAAAAGAACTGACCACATTCTTTGGTTTACTCTTTAAATTATTTTTTTTTAAAAGCCTGTAAAGATACAGTGCAAGTGCTCTTGAAGGAATAATTTTTGAAAGTGGGACTTCTTCTAGGGAAGAAATTCAAATAAACCTATTATCTCCTAAATATAATTATCAGAGTATAAAGATAAAAATTGGTCATATCAAGAAGTAAAGGAAAACATTTCTTACAAAGTCCAGTCAGTATCTTCAGTCTTCCAATGTCAACTTATTATAATGGGCTTCTTTCTTAGGTACTACCTGAACAGGTGAAACTAAAGGTAACACACCATTTAGTAAGCATGTCTCCATAAACAAGTATTCTAGAAAATCTTGTAAAGAATTATCACTATCATGCAGTATTATATACCAATGTACATCTCTCAATATTTGTAAGCAGAACAGTACCAAAAATGGAGACATAATGAGGGAAAGGAGAAATCAAACCCAAAACTAAATCAGACAACAGAAGAGAGCCAAAGAGAAGAACATACAACTCTGCTTCTTTCAGCATCAGAGAACTGGGTTAAAGACTAAAATTTATCACAAAGTATGTGGCCATGACTCTCATGTACACACAATCAGTTTGTGTGATGATAATTACACTTAACCACCCTAGTTATAAAAGTACATGCCCAAAAAGTGATTTCTAAGTCTCAACCTACTTCCCCTTTTTATGAGCAGAGACCTCTATGACAAGGATATAGGCAAGTCTGAACAAAAACTCTTCACCCCAGCCCTGAAACAAAGCACTAGGAAAAACAAAATTCAGTGTTAGAAACCATTAATCTACATCAATGATGAGACTGTCATCTGCAAAAGGAAGTTCCTAGTCCCCACACAATAATCTGTTTATGCATTTTGCATGAGAATACCAAAGTCTGCACAAGCTGTGCTCAGAATGTTATCTTCCAGAGGAACACCCTCCCCATCACTGGGCTACAGAAATATTGCCCTTCTAATCTATGCTGTTTTGGCCCCGAATTTTGTGTTCCTGGATAAATACCTTAATTTCACTACTGGAGAGATTATGTCCTTCCTCCTCTCCAACTTAAAAAAAATACGTAGGGATGGGCTGGGGCATTCTCTTGTGTGAGGGAAAGTGGAGACAAAGCTACGAGATTAAATTTTTGAGATTGAAGAAAGTAGAGGAGTACTCTAAGACAAATGCTAACTTCCTTGGTTGTCTTTCTGAAAGAAAATGGGCATAATCTTGACCATGACTGGTAACATGCTTTGTACTTGTGGCTGCTTGGGTGTATTGGCATGCTCTGAGTATGTGTATTAAACAGAGCCCATAGACAAAGGAATGTTCAGTCTGGGAATCAAAAAACAGACATCAGCATGAGATAGGCCACGAGATGCCCAACTCTGCCAAACTGGCAACCAGTGTGAATACTCAGTAGCAGAATGTTGGGTATCTATATAATTTTTACATCAAAAGCTTATATGTCCTCAGCTCTTCAGATTCTAACGAGGGGGAAGATTTTCTGGAAAAGGGACATCTCAACTTCCTAAGTATTTTTTGACACTGGTCTGCACTGTGCAGCATAACTAAAAATTATGCTGGGTAATTAGACTGCTTAGATCAATGAGACAAAAAACTTTTAAAGCTTTTCTCAAACCAACTTTGTCTGACTTTCTAAACAGGATTACAGTGTTTCTGAAAAGAAAATTATTGCATTCATGCAATAATGCCCTTGTCACCTCAGAAAACTGCTTCTAGAAGCCAAAAATCCATCCATCAGAAATACTTCCAGCTTTCAACTAAGCTTTGTCGTAAACCTCCGATTATCAGATTTACCACAGTATGCCATCAGTTCACATTAATACATTAATTGTAATAGCCATCTTATCAAGAGATTTAATAGAATTTGTATCCTCTTAGGAATCATACTGAAATAACTTTTTTCTTTAATATTATTGTATTTTATAGGTGAAATACATAAAATGATTATTCAGCTTAAACTGAAACACATGAGATGTCAAGACCAATATTACAATTATTTATAGTAAAAGTCACATCCTGCTAGGTCATTCAAGATGTTTTTGGTTTAGGAGCCCCATGGGGCTGTCAAATAGTTTGATACAGTTTACAAGAGTATAGCACCCTGTCCATCTGCTATGTGCTTTATATCCTCTAGTTTGAGAGATGCTGTTTGATTACCCATCTATTCTGGGCTAACAAGTGGCACAAGAAAAGATTAAAGCTCTGCTAAACAATTTGTGAACGCAGACATACAGACACACATGTAGCAGACAGATTTACAGCCAAAAAGCTTCTATTTTGACTCTTATCACAGACTCTAAATTACATAATCGTCAACCCTATGATGGAAAGATACACTTATATGCTACTCATCAAAAGTTCAAGATGTTAATACTCACCCATACAGGATAAATTTCACCTAAGTACACGTTGCAGAAGGTTTCCTCCACAGCAACCCTGTTGTTTCTCTGCCCTAAGATGTCACACTCAAAATGAGAGAAAAATGGAAACATAGCCTTCTGCTACACCACTTGCAGAGAAAGAGGCTTTTCTCTGACTATTTCTCTTTAGTGCACAGGGTGCAAGCAGGCCAACGAAAACAAGGCACTTTCCTACAGAGATTAAAGAACCATGTTAACTGGCAGCAAGGAACGAGGAACTCTTAAATCTGCCAATAGAGATGTGTAACAACAAGTAAATATCTTCTCCTTGCCTCAAATGGATATGCACACTTCTATGATGAAAACTTTATGCAGTATTTTATTACCACCACAGCTGGAAACCAGTCATTGCACTGAACTATGGTGCTAGATGTTGTACAAACACAGGAAGAGAAAGGAGAAAAGAAAATCCCAAACAAACTTGTAAGTATATCTATACAAAAGCTGCATATACACAGGTAGTCAAGAACCAGGAAAACACTGAAACTTGACTGATCAATATGCTCGACTGCCTTAAACCAGAAATATGATTTTCATCAATTCACTGAAAAGTGTTTTGAAAAGGCATTAAGCATGAGGGAAGCAGAGCAATATGCAATTGTTCGGAAATAAGAACTGGGTGATGAAGGGCACCATCCTGCTTTGAAGCCATGTATTCATCTCAGCCTTGAACTAAAGATGACAGGTTGCAAGGGGAGTTAAGGAGGAATGAAAAGGGCCTTGCAAGTGGATACATGCAACCTGGTTTAGACATGATGGTGGGAGAGGTCAGGGGGCAGATAAAAGGATTGCAAAGCAAAAAACATACTAAGCAAACACAAGAATTCTTATATCATACTTGTTGAGAAAGAGGGTGTGACAAAGGATATACTGAAAGAATAATATAAGAACATAGAAGCAAATCAGTTTTCATTAATTCTACCATCATCTAAAGACAGAACATTTCCAATAAGAAACTGTTTGATGGTGTCAAATGCCATTTATAAATAAAGACGATGAAGAAAGCAGTGTTGTTACAGTTAAATTTCAAACATGTTAGAGACACAGAACTGAAGGAGATCATACAATGACTATAAATAGAACTACATTAATTTAGAGATGGGTGGGTAGTCAAAGATGTTTTTTTATTTTATGATGGCAAACACCATAACATATAGGAGAAAAAGGATGAGAAAGCTGAACTCTATTGAAGAAAATGAGATCATATGCAACACACTTGGAAAGAGAATGGGAACAAATATAGCGGTCAAAGAAAAAAAAAAAAGGACAAAAAGGCTTCCTTTGTTCAAAATTAGTTGAAGGAGTTCAAGAAGAGAGATGCTTTTCAGTTTTACTTTATGCATTCTGGGGCAAACAATTAGAAGAGTCATCATGTTAACTGGAAACTCTCTACATTTTGGGAGAAGAAGGATCATACACTGAAACACAGAGAATTTAATCACTCTTATGTAGAAACCCAACATGTTTAAGGCTAGCCTCATTGCAGGTACCAAATTTCAGTAATGATTTGTCATACACAGTATCGATGCATAACTAATACTTATGAATTAGCCTGGAGAAGAGAAGGCTCCGAGGAGACTTAATAGCAGCCTTCCAGTACCTGAAGGGGGCCTACAGGAGAGATGGGGAGGCACTCTTTATCAGGGAGTGCAGTGAGAGGACAAGGGCTAACGGGTATAAGCTAAAAGAGGGTAAATTTAGACTAGACATTAGGAAGGAATTTTTCATCATGAGGGTGGTGAGGCACTGGAACAGGTTGCCCAGGGAAGCTGTGGATGCCCCATCCCTGGAGGTGTTCAAGGCCAGGCTGGATGAGGCTTTGAGCAACCTGGGCTAGTGGAGGGTGTCCCTGCCCATGGCAGGGGGGTTGGAACTTGATGATCTTTAAGGTTCTTTCCAACCCAAACCATTCTATGATTTTATGATTTAAGTTGGCAGTGTCACTTACCATCATATGGATGTAGTTCAATTTAACTGGCTCCAGCATCCACAGAAATATTATCTTAATAATTTTCCATATCAACTAAACTACATAACTATTGTTATGATTTTAACTTAAGATTTAATTTAGTATTAAAATTTAGCATTAAAATTTCTACAAAAGATATTGAATGACATTAAGTCTTAATTTGTTTTCAAAATTATTTATTATAAATACTTTTAGCAGCTGCTTCATTCTCTTCCACAGTACTGTGAAAAACTAAAATAAATTTCCTATTTATTGGTTATCATGAGTGAAATATTTACATTTTATCAGTCTGCTATTAATCTTATTGCTCTCTTCATGTGTGTAGTAGCTGTTACATGAAGAAAATAAGGTTTCCACACTAGTATTTTCTCATAAGCTGAAATGCTACCACATTTTGTTCTGAAACAACTTTGTACGATCACATAATGAGAATGAATTCTTGTAAAACTTGAAGAAACAAGGTTATGTTTGAAACTCAGCAACAACTTGGCAACCAACTTTAGGACCTGGTAGATACTTTCTGAAGGAATAAAGCAAAAAGTGGTACACCTTAGCCTTACTTAGGTAAGTTGTCCTTATTCCCTTTATTTGGTGTAATTAAATATGTGTTATGAAAATACTTTATTAAACAAGTCCTACTTTTATGGACAAACATATGTTTATTCAGAAATCAGCCACTACATGTTACTATGTGAACTGAAATAAAGATCTTTTCTATTTATGTTTCTGCACAGCATACCAGAAGAATCTAGAAGAACTACCAATGCAAAAAGTAAGGTAGACAAAAAATATGGCTATGTTCCTGTGGTCAAAAGTATTAGCAATTAATTTCCGCAGACACTATGATTAGAAACTATATTATAGGATTGCCTAGTTGACAAATTACTCTCCAAATATGTGGTAGGACTTTATCTTGCCTACTTCTTTCACTTAAACGGGAAGAAAGGAATTATAGTAGAAGTCAGGAACAAATCATTCTTTTCTGGAAGTTGTCTAATACAGACCCATAATCAGGTGCACTGAATTCAATCAGTTTCAGTGAAAAAGCTGGAATAAAATTACATATAACAACAAACCCTCTCATCATTCTGATGCAGGGTAGTGTTTCTCCAACACTAAACAATACTTAATTTTATCCTGAGGTTTCCTTCACCACAGATACACATTATCCTGCGTCAAAAAGACAAGAATCATGCCTTTTGGAGTAAGCTCCTGCAGGAAATCAAAGCTTTTTCCAGCACTGATATTCTTACTACTTTTGTATTTTTCTTCTTCAACATCTATACCAATTGCTCATATTCCTGTGAAGTTCAGCTATTCAGATAACAGCATGTGTAATTTCATATTTTTGATATTTACAAAGTCCTCAGTAATTAAACAATCACATATCACATTTGACCAATAAATTGTATAAAAATATTTTTGAATTTGTTAAAAAATAATTCCTAGAGATGTAAGGACATCTGATAAATTTAGGAGTAGGCAAACTAGATTGTTTGTGTGTTTTTAAATTACTTACTGCAAGTAAGTAGACTTTTTTTAAAGCAGGTATCAGTATCTCAGTTATGTTAAGAGGTAACACTATACATGTGTGTATATACAAAATTATATGCATATATATTCAATATGCATTTGAAATATTTTTTGAATTTATATATTTAACCAAAACCCCAAAACAGGCATCTGTGGCTAGATTTTGGCAGGAAAGAATCAGCTTCCAGTGTAAAATATTTGAAATAAACACACATATAGCCAGGAAAGGTGAAACTACCTTACTTAACAGTTTGCTTGGATGGGCATTTAAACCCACTATCTGCCAGGAAGAAATTCAATACATGAAACATACTACTGGAATATTGCAAATGGCCAATGAGTAGAAGCCGCAATTAAAAAATAACTACATTTATTATTCTTTCTATATAAAGTTCCTTTTGTTAATGCTCAGCAACACACATTTGGCAGCTGAACTTTTTTTTGAAGCAGCAGTTAACAATACAATTCACAAAGCAAAGATAAGCTCAATGGTTTCCAGGAAACTGAAAGATGAAAGAATGTGGAGAGAGTCAGCTATTGTTTCAAATGAAGAACAAGTGAGCTAAGGTCAAACTAAAACCTAAAAGAAATTCAGTGAGGGCCCAGAAACCACGGTACAAATACACTTCAGTTGGATTGAAATTTCACAACGCATTTCATACATTCTTTGGTATATTAATTCACTGAGGACAATTTTTTCAAAATAAAGGAGGAACTCAGATTCCAAAGCCCTTAGTTTCATTATTTCAATATCAATTATAAAGAACGTTAAAGTCTTATCTTCCAGCCTTGTTATGTTTGCTCAGTCCCAGACTTAGCTGAAACCATGAAGTGTCACATCAGATGTAAGATGTAGTGAAGGAATCCATAAACGTTAAAAATCTCAAAAGCCAGCACCTACTAAACAGTCTGCTCCAGAAATATTATGAATGTATTCCTCTCCCTTGAAGAGAAGGCCAGAGTAAAGCTACCACTATACGAATCCATTTCACTAACTCATTTTTGCAGTAGTGGAAGAAATACAGCATTCTACCATACACAGAAAAAAAAGTTACCTTTATACCTACCGTAAGTTACTCCTTAACACAAAGATAAAATCTGCTTAAACTATCCATAATTTCCACCCAGAAAACAAAGAAACAAAAGAAACAACAACAAAAGATTTCATCTGAAGGATTTTTAAAAATACATTTTCAAAAGTCATCTCTCAGACATTAAATTTGCAAAATAGTGTATTTTAAAATTATAAAGCCCAGTATAACCATGCATTCAGAAATAACATTCTTAACTGCTAACAAATCACCTCCTCTACTCAGAGCAGAGATTATTTCCAATTTTACACAATGAATTTTAAGAAAGAGTAAAGGAAAAATTTAAATGCAATATGAATTTTAAATAGACAACTTAATTAGCTAAGCTAGCAAAATAACTGAACGTTAAAAGCTGCACAACTGGAGTCTTGCCAAAAGTGAGAGGTAATCTCTCCCAGCCTGTATTTTATACCACGGAAATGACAATGTTTTCACCAGTAATAATACCTCCTAGAACCATGCCTAGGCATTCTTCCTCTAACATACAGTGAAGAGTGCCACCTATTGAATAACAAACAGTATTTCCAGAAATAATTAAATTGTTCTGGAAACATGTCATCTGCATACTCCCCCCTCTCAACCCAGGCATTGAGTTTAGCTTTTCATCACACAGTTTCCTCGAGGAAAGCAATTTTGCTGCTAGAATTGATGACCAAATACTACTTTGGTATAGAAACCTGGCACTCAATCCGCACTACTTAGGAGTTTCAGCTATTCCCACTCCACATAAGAAAAAAAATTATTCAATTATGTATGTTGCATCAGGAGATGCTACGCTGTTTTGTCCAGTCTTCTTTAGCAATAACTATATTTTCCAGAAATAAGATTAGAAGGTATCAAGGACACAAAACTAAAAGCAATCTTTTCTGAAGGCTGTTCTTTGTTCACACAGAAAAAGCATACATTTTCTATATATTTTACTTAACTGTTAGAAGGAAAAACCTTCAATACTTCTTTATTTACACTGGCAACCAAAGTATCTCACAGAGGACCTAATACACAAATATTTCATATCCGTATGCTATGATCTCAGAGTCATGCTACTGAGCAGCAATGGATAAGACGACACAGCGTGCCCCCCGAAGCCTCACCAGGTGCCGCACAGCTAGTTTGGCCATAAGTTACACGTTGGTACAGACAACATATTCTATGTTTATAAAACACTGTAAATTAACATTACAGTCTGTCGATTTAGAGTTCTAAAAACACACAATCTAGCCAAGGAAAAATGTGTGGTATGTTGCAAGAGTCTGAGTGCAATGTGATATGAAACAATACCCAACCAAGACTTGGAACAGACCCACTTATATACAAAATATTTGAATGAGTCAGCAGCTTACTGCATTTCCTAGGCCTGATGTAGACTATCATACAGTTCCCAGATGCACTTCCCCAGATTGTGTTCACCTCATGAACAAGGTCAGCAGTGACAAAAAGTGATATAAAGTTCAACGACTAGGAAAAAAATTACAATGCACAGATTTTTTTATGTTACCTATTAACTTAATAAACTGAAGTTCCACAGAATTCCTCCAGTTACTTGCCTCCTATTTTTTAACTAACATAATAAAGCAGGGTATTAAAATGAAATTCTACTATCATTTTGGTACTGTGAAGAGATAAGAGCTAAATATCCTGCCTCACTGTAGTGACACACACAAGTGAAGAGCCTCTAAAGCAACTGATGTATCCTTGTCTGAAGTCTTTGTTCCCATACTCCATAAGCATGTAAAGCTAACTGACATCAAGAAGAACGTGTCAATTAGCTTTTTTTTTCCCCCCCAAACCAAAAACACTGGACTGCATGTAGCTGTATCCAAATTAGCTTTAAGCCTGCCAGAAGTTTAATCATATTGGCTGTACAGTTCCAGCACTGCCAGCATAAACCCTTCATACGTAGACAAAGGCTGAAGTTTTTGCAACTGTAGTGAGAGTGCTATCAGTAATTGAGATTATACCACTGCGGTTATGCTGCTAGCTGAATCACAAAGCTTTTGATCCACAGTGGAGATGCCTCCTTTTTCTGAAGGCAATAAAAGACAACGGGCACAGTATTTGTCCTAACTCTGATCACCAAAGAAGGTAAGCCTACTGCTGAATAAAGACCTCCACAAGCCAAAGCTAGACGACATGGATTTCTGGTCTGACAAACACCATATTAATGTTTTTACGACTACACGAAAAACCCTAAAACCAGCTACACCCAGGAAACAAACTTCTACAGTGCACTGCCATGAAAAGTTACTATTTTTCCCTCAATATGGTGATAATAAAGAAAGACTACCACCTGAGAAATGCATAATTCTTGATCTTTTTCCTTGCAGAATCAAAAAATCAGACTGAGGAGGGGTGTCATCAGGAGGTCTCTAGTCCAAACTGTTGCTCAAAGCAGGCTCAGCTATGCAATCAGATCAAATGCCTTATGGCTTTGCCCAGCCAGGTCTGCAAAGTTTTCAAGGATATAAATTTCACAGCCTCTCCACATAACCTCCTTCCCATTCTTAATTACCCTCAGAGGTATTTTTTGTTCTTTAAATACAGTTGGAACCTCCCTATTTCAATCTATGAATACTGTCTCTTTTCTCCCACCATGTAACTCAGTAAAAACACTACAGCTCCATCTTCTCTATAACATCCTCTTGGCTATTGGAAAGCTACTTTAGGTCCGCCTGAGCCATCTCTTCTCCAGGTTAAACAAACTGAGTCTCCTCAGCCTCACAGGTCAAGTGCTTTAGCCTCAAATCATCCTGGTGGTCCTCTACTGAGCTTGCTCAGGTATGTCAACATCTTTCTTTACTGGGGAGCCCGTAACTGGATGCAATGCTCTAGACACAGTCTAATGAGTACCAGGCAAAGGGGAGTAATTATATCCCTTAATCTATTGGCTATGCTCATGTTGATACAGCCAAGTACACTGTCAACCTTCATCACTGCAGGGCACGCTGCTGGCTCACGTGTAGTTTATTGTCCACAATGATGCCGGGTCCTTTTCATCAGGGCTACTCCTTGGCCAGCCAGGCTCTACCATGCACTGTTAAGAGTTATTCCTCTCTGAAGCAGAAATCTGCATTTGTCCTTGATGAATTTCCTACGGTTTATGTCAGCCCACAGCCTAACTCCCAGGGAGTGGCAGCCCTGCCCTCCAGTTTATAGAGCAGATCTAACCATTTCAAAGGCAGCATTCAGGTTGGTCAAGCATGACTTAGCCTCAGTAAGTCCATGCTTACTATTCTCAGTCACCACCTCCTTCATTTGCACACCTCTCAATTGTAATAGAATCATAGAATGGTTTGGGTTGGAAGGGACCTTAAAGACCATTGAGTTCCAACCCCCCTGCCATGGGCAGGGACACCCTCCACTAGACCAGGTTGCTCAAAGCCTCATCCAACCTGGCCTTGAACACCTCCAGGGATGGGGCATCCACAGCTTCCCTGGGCAACCTGTTCCAGTGCCTCACCACCCTCACAGGAAAAAAAATTCTTCCTAATATCTAATCTAAATCTACCCTCTTTCAACTTGAAGCCATTACCCCTCATCCTACCATTGCACTCCCTGATAAAGAGTGCCTCCCCATCTCTCCCATAGCCCCCCCTTTAAGTACTGGAAGGCTGCTATAAGGTCTCCCCAGAGTCTTCTCTTCTTCAGGCTGAACAATCCCAACTTTCTCAGCCTGTCATTGTATGGGAGGTGCTCCAGCCCTCTGACCACTTTTGTGGCCCTCCTCTGGACCCACTCCAACAGGTCCATGTCTTTCCTGAGCTGAGGACTCCAGAGCTGGATGCAGTACTCCAGGTGGGGTCTCAGGAGAGCAGAGTAGAGGGGGAGAATCACCTCCTTCAATCTACTGGTCATGATTCTTTTGATACAGCGCAGGACATGGCTGGCTTTCTGGGCTGCAAGCACACATTGCTGAGTCATGTTCAGCTTCTCATCAACCAACACTGCCAAATCCTTCTCCTCAGGGCTGCTGTCCATCTGTTTTCCACCCTGCCTGTATTTGTGCTCAGGATTGCCTTGACCCACGTGCAGGACCTTGCCATTGGCCTTGTTGAACTTCATTAGGTTTGCATTGGCCCACCTCTCCAGCCTGTCAAGGTCCCTCTGGATGGCATCCCTTCCCTCCAGCATGTCCACCACACCACACAGCTTGGTGTCATTGGCAAACTTGCTGAGGGTGCACTCCATCCCACTGTGTATGCCTCCAACAAAGATGTTGGATACTGATGTCTCGTGCAATGTAGCAAAATACTTGGGGTTTCTTAGTAAAAGTACAGCTTCATCATGGCAGCTGCCAGCTCACTTCAGTCTTTTGGACACTACTGTACTAGTCTGTCTTTTCCACATAGCACATTCTATGGAGTAACAAAAGCCTTCTCCATCTCAAAGCTGAAAACTAACACTAAACAAAGATGTTAAAATCTTAAAAATACATATGCATATATTATCCGGGTTTTAACCACTACTGCCAGCTCAGTAATGCAGTAATGTTCTTTCGAGTCTTCATCAGTTTCATTCCTGACTTCACCTGAGCAAGGCAAACCTTCATAGTTTTGTACAAAGTTATAAAAAAAACCACAAAAAAACAAACAAAAAAAAACCCAAAAAAAAACAACCCCAACAAAACATCAAAAGGTAAAGGTATTTTCTTTCTGTGCTCTTAAGAAGATCTATGAGAGATAAAACATAAAAACAAGTAACAACATTGGCTTTCAGGCCAAACAAATGACAACTGTATCATCTTAGGACTCTCCCTTCTAATTCACCTGTTTTTTTTTAATGTTTTATATATTTTCCCCCTATTTCTCTTCTGTATAGGCTGCTTTGTAGCTCTTTTAGTACAGATCAAACAGCACATTTACAAGGTATATTTAAAAATTAGTCCAAAGGTTTCTGAAGACCTTGAGGTTTTCCTGTCACTAGATTTCAGTTAAATCCTCCTGGATTTTAAGTTGCCTTTTCCCAACCTGCTTTTACTCAAAGTAATAATGAGATGTGATGTACTTATTCTAAAACAGTAACTATTTTTTTTACTACCATTTTATTTACATGCTCCTATTTTGAAGGCCACTGCACCTATGAAATTCATGTATTACATTAAGTTACAAAAATACACTAATTAATTCAGCAAAACTAAGTCACACAGTAATTTACATGTACATAACATTCCTACCAGATCCGGTCCTTCAAAGAACACTGAGCCATAAAAAAATCCTTTTAGGACATACTTATGACTGTTTATGCTATCCCCCTCTAGGGAGGAAGAGAGGAGAATAACTTCTTTCACTTCAAAAGACACTATGTTAATCGAAAATATGCATTACAACTGAAAAATACATTTCCCAGATTAAGAAAAATTGAGACATTTGCTTGTATATTTCTTTGCAGATTCCTTCAGGAATTTATAGAAGGCTGCAGAATTTGATTTTATTTTAAGACACATGAAATTATAAACTCCAAAGTATTCAAACTGAGGGGAAAAAATACAAAAAAATAGGAGACTTACAAGATTTCTCTCTAGGTATTTCAACTGATGATCTATTTCTTTCAGACGATTTTGTTGATGACGTTGTTCCTTATTGTCTCGCAAAACCTTTTCGCCTGGAACTCCTTCTAGGATTCTGTTGGCATAAACCAGAGACTCCTGACAAAAGGAAAAATAGGCAGAGATTAAACGTATGACTTTATATTGCTTCAAAGCCAGAAAAATGTTCTCTAGAATAACGTGTCAATTACAAATTTAGCAAATGAATAATTTTTATTATGTACATTTTCACATAAAATAGCTAAACATCAGGCTGGACTTAATTCAGTGAAATAATTCTTCCCTTTTGCATTTTAAGAGGCATTTCTTAGACTTCAGAGCTAACACTTTGATGCTTAAGTTCTACTACAACCATGAAAATGCACTGAGAATCAGGGAGACTGAATGAGGGGCTCAAAGCTTGCTCCTACTAACCATATTGGGATCAGAATTAGGCCAGAAGGGAAAGGAAGAACTGTAATGACCGTAGGTTTTGTTTACTATATATTACAGTAAATGAAAAATAACACTCTCTGTCCAAGTTGGAATTAGCACAACCATTATTAAATTTTTGGGTTAGATTCTCACACCCTTCAGTAGCTTTGGATCAGATTCTAAAGCTTTTAATCACTCCTTAATACAGTCAAGGTTCAATATTACATGTCTTTTAGATCATTAAGAATTACAAGTATTGGCAAAACAGCAATATTATATTGTAATTGGGGGGGGGGAAAAGGCTTTCTCTTCCAAACCAAAGATCCTATAGAAAAACCCAAAGAATTCAAATAGTGGTAGAGGGAAAAAAAAACACCAAAAAAAACCCTGCTAGTCAACGCAACCCAAAGGAACACGAGCAAGCATTTAATAACAAACATGCTCTATTAATTCTTATTTTCAGAAGCAGCTCAAGCAATCTTAATAAACATGCACAAGGAAAAAAAATTCAAGTAGCACATCTAATTGGAAAGAAAAGCAACTTTTGCAATTTAACATTCAATGGAAAATTTCTTAACTACAATATGTAAAAAATTGCAAGCTTCTGTAAACAACTTTTTCTAAACATCAAACAAATCTATAAGCTCTGACATTTAAACCAAACTATTAGTTACCTGAAAATAAACTTATTTTAACACAAAACAAATCTTGGAATATATATTTACAATCAGCAATAGTTGTCAGTACCACAATATCAGTAAATATTCCTATAACAGAGATATAAACAGCAACATCTGTTGACTAAAACCTCTCTAAACTGAACTGAAAGTTAATGTGGGCCTCCTAAAGCCAAATTCTTAATATTGAGTGTCTAAAGCTAGGCTTCTAAATATAGAGTTTTCTTAATTAACTATGATGCCCAATGGCAAGAAACCTGCATGACTGACATCTATACAGAACATAAAAAAAAACGAAGGACTTATTTATACTCATGTTTATTAATACATGAAACAAGGATATGACCTTTGTATCTGCAATACAGAGTTGGCAAAGCAGCTCAAAGTACAACTGAAGCTCGCTCTGTTAAGGGGAATTGCTTTTATATAGCTTTGTTCCTCCAGTCATTTTAATACAAGCAAAATTATTTGTGGAGGGGCAGGGAGGAAGATTATGAAATCATATTTCTCTAAAAAAAAAAAAAGCTATAGGTGTTTCTGCAATTATATTTCAAAATCCAGTCTTTTAATCTGTGCATAGAGAGAGACATTGCCATGTGAGCAGTTAATGCTCAGCACAGATGAGAGCTGCAATTACGGTTTGCTTTAAAAAGTGATGTTATTAATACACCTATAAGAATATGCAACTAGTGACACTGAGAAGTCACTAAATGCTGTATTATATGTCCCAGTATTTTATTTGAGGGGTTGTATGCATGGACTACTGGTTGATATTTTTATATTAACTCAGCCTTCAATGAAGAATGGAGCTCAAACTGCAAACAGCATCTCTGAAAATATTATTGCTGCAATACCAGCTAGATTTTAAAAGGTGACAGTGAGAGGACCCATAAAATTTAAGAAGCTACTACCTTCAAATATTTTACTTTCTTTTCTACTTACATTTCTGAAACAAAGCTTTATGCAGATCTCTGTCCTAGTCTTTCAAATAGTTTCAGGCATACATGTTTCATTTTACAGACAACTCAGCTGCTGCACATGTTTATGAGCAATCTCTTCAAACTTTAGGAAAGTTATGTATAAGTTGTTTTTTGTTTTATCATACTCAGAATGATTTTAAGCCTGGTTGCTTTTCTAGTAAGACAATATTGTTCTATCAAAAGAAATCTTAACTGGGATAAACATGACAACTTTATTCTCTATAAACTTTTCTTGAATATTGATCTCTGCCATGATACCTAACCAATTCTTACCAGAATGTGCTGGATAAAACTTGAACTATGAATATTCACCAGAGAACAGAAGTAAGAAGTACTCGTTTCAACATTTCTCCAACATGAATATCCACAACTGGTATAATTCTATTTAGACAAGATGGTAAAAAAAAAAATTGTTCCTATTTATACTCTCTCTGATCAGCATGATTTTGCACACTTCAATCACATTCCCTCTTACTCCTTTTTTCCAAACTGAGGAATCTTTCTGTATAATTCACTCCTTGCATAGAAGCCATTCTGAACTTCTGGGCATTCTGGTAACCACTTTTCCATTTTTTCTGTACTGGTTATGCGATACAGGGACCACAAATGCACAATAGTCAAGCTCTACAGTGCACTAGAGACATGTACAGCAGCACGGGGATATTTTCTGATTCATTCTGTATTCCTTTAATAATTGTTCCTAATAATCTATTTGATATCTGACCACTATGGAACACTAAGCTGCTCCTTTCACAGAAGTAGTTCCTACAGTCTCATTTCTCTCATCCCTGAATAGTAACTTATCAGTACTCATACCATATGAGCTAAGTAAAGACTTTTTCGCACTTACTAACTTTTTAATATTTTTCTCAAGACACCATGAAATAAATGTAGCAAGTACTATATCACAGAAAATATTTTCTTGTCAGTGTTTCAAATGCTTCAAAACATTTAATGTTTCAATTATACAACACAGGTAGTGGAAGCCCATAAGAGATTAACAAAGATCTAAAAATCTTAAAGATGCAAGGGAAGATGTAAGTACTTAGCAACAGCCAAAGCTGTAACAATCATAATGCAAAACAGAAATATCCAGTATTTGAAATGGCTGAAATCGTTTGTGCACCCTCTTTTCCAAAATTATATAAATAAATTAAAACAAAATCCAACCTAATGAAAGATATTAGTGTCATACAATCTTCTTGAGCCACAAAACTGGCTGATTAGCTTATTAACCTCCTTCTAACCATGTCCTGAAACTGAGATACCTACTAAAGTCATGTGTTTTGGCGATGTACAGGCACAAAGCATAGGCTACCAGAGTCCATTAATTGAAGCATTAGCGTATCCTCAGAATTTTGTAATTTTGTATTTATTTTTAAACTGTTAACTATAGTCTGCTGTTATAATTGAAAAGTTGAATGTTTTTCTGACAAAAGAAACCCAGTCAGGCATGAAAAGAGCTCATCAAGGTAATACACAACATTAAAGTAATTACCTTTACAAGACAATCAAGCAGACAGATACTATCAGGTTTTTAAACACTGTCTCCATTTCCTTTTGTTTTCAGGTATTTTTTCAGTTTTTCAAGCCGTTAACTGTACTCATCACACAGTCTTACACTTCATATTCTTCATCCTATCACCTTCCTGTCTCTTCCAGGATTACATTCAACTTAATATTTTTGGGAAAGAACAAATTAAGTCAGACGGAAGTATTTTTAAATATTTAATTAAGTTGGCATCAGAACAAAGGAATATTTCAGAGAGAAATACAGTTTTGATGAGAAACACTTCCATGTAAAAGACAACATTAGTCATGGAAAGCCATGCTGAATCCAGCTGGACTCATTGCACAAAAAGATGAATCTGTATGCTCCCCTGTAACAGCTCAGCTATGGCACTGTAGGATAATTAAAGCCAGTTGTTAAAGACTTCAGATTCAGAGCATAGATCCTATATCGTGCCAAATATCTACTAGAGCAAAAAGCAGCTCTCCCATTGAGCCAATGGTGATTAAGCGTTTGCATCTTGAAAGTTAATTCTAACGCAGTTCTTGGAAGAAAAGAATGTGCAGCTCTATGAAGTTCAATTCTAAGCTAACTCTGTTTTAATTACTTCTAAAATTCTAAATGAAAATGTAAGCAGATGATTTACACACTATTTTTTCCCAGCATTCCCCCCATCACTAATGCATTATACCCTACTCAACCACAACAGATTAAATTCACATTTCATGGAAATCAGAGAAAAATTCAGTACTGATTTCTAGAAGATCAACGTCACTGAGATCAGTCTCTCCTCCAAAGGAAAGGACATTCATGTTCCAAATCAGACTTGTGTCCCATAACAACTAGACTCATTCAAAATAAATACTGTATATTCAGTATTTTTTTAGCCTTCCTGGCCCTTAATTTAAATTATAAAAAAACCCACAACTTTAAAAAGCCAAACTCCTAAGAAACAAATATGGCAGAGCATTCAAATTTGTATTCCATAGCATCTGTGCCAACATTGTTATCTAGCAATTAAGTTTACAGAATTGACCTCAGTTATGGGAGCAGCAGTGATATAATCTAAGCTGAAACTCCGAATAAAAGAAATTAATAGAAACCTATCTGAGACTTGAGAATTTGACCTGTTGTTATTACTCTAAGCATGAATTAAAGAGTGACTATTTACCTACCAAAACAAAAAATAACCATAACCAAGAACACAGGACTAAAGGCCAGACCTGGTACAAAGCTTCCACAGTAAGCAGTCAAGTTCCTGAAAGCTGAGACAACTATTTTCTCCTCCACTTATGATAAAAAAGAAATATAGCAGTTGAATTCCTTTGTAAATATAAACAAGACCAGTCATGCCACATTGCCAGATGTAATTAGATTGCACCTACCAAATCAGGATTCACGAAGAACTTGGCACTGACTTGCCTAAAGTCTGGATTACAATGCAACTAAGGCAGCCACTGGACACCCTGTCTTCTGCTGAGAGCAGCAGTTCTGGACACCCAGAGATGCAGGAATGAAGGCACCCAGGGCATTTTGAAGTCAACTGGGAAGGCACCTGGAAATCAAGACACTTCTGGAAGCTGCAGAGTGGGATGGTTTGCTTTTGCTGTTTCTTTTGTTGTTACTGTTGTCTTTAAATTAATTTTGGATTTATGCAGTTAGCATCCTTCTAAGTCTGGTTTTAAGTAACTAAAGCCTCCTACCACTTCAGCTTACATTTATTCTGTCTAGCTCTTTCTCTAAATTAATAAAGCCACCTTTAAATACTCCCATGCTTTGGTAGCTTTCATTGAAATGACTCACATGTTTAAGTTTATCTGAACAAAACAAAAAATGACAAGCAGAATCCTGTTTCCCAGAACTACAATGTCTAGAAACGTTTCATATTCTGCAAAACAAAGCAGCTGCTTTTACACTAATGAAGGACAATTTATAGAAGTAACTATCTCTTTTTGGTCATTAAGTTTAATATTATTCAAACAGATAACACATTACTCTTTAATAAGCATACACAAACACTGCTGAGCTTCTCCCAGAAAAGGAAGCATCAAGCACCCCCTCGGAAAAACGTTCCCAAACAGAGTGTTCATTATCATAGGCAGTCGCACTAACTTCAAAGTGATGTCTCACAAAAGTGAACACATGATCCAGCAATCATAGGCAAGCTCAGGTCCACGAACATGCGGTTACTGGGTAACAACTGCATTTGTATAAGTGATCAGCCACTAGAGGGAGTCGCAGTTTCACACTTCACATCCCGGTTGGCAAATGATCAACACCAAAACGTGACTCCTCTACAACGGAAAACATAGTTTTGCCAATGTACACTCTTACAAAGCCTCTGATATACCTCTGATAAACCGTACATTCTACAGAAGTAAACAAGTTTTGTGCAAAATAGGAATTATGGTATTTTATGCTGTATTTGCCCTATTATATTAGAGACAATATTACTGGGGCATGTGACAAACTGAAATTTTCTATGTAAAAAATTCAATAAATTATTTCTCAAGGCTGAGACCCTAAACGTTCTTCATACTGCTGGCAAGGGAAAAAGACAAAAGCCATTAAAAACAAGGGATATGTAATTTCAATTAT
>VZTO01015728.1:0-22508 GCA_013400615.1 Syrrhaptes paradoxus | reverse complement strand
TGCCCGCCGGCTCCTCGCCCGCCGCAGCACGGTCCCAGGTTTGCACGCTGGTGTTTGCTCACGCCGCACGGGATAACGCAGACCCCACCTCACGGGGTGTGTGATCCACCCGGCGACGTGCGTGCGACTCAGCCGTGTGCCCAGATCCATCTCTTGTGATTTATGACTCAGCCTGTGACTGATTTCGGAGTCAGCCGTAGTTCAGAGCCAGCCTATCACTCAGACCCATCAGTGACACAGGGCTTGGATAACTTGGGGATAACTTCGGAATTAATTGTGTTACTTATGAAGTTGCTGACATGACTTATAAATTGCCACATGGTCAATAAATCACTGAGACACCTGAGAAATTTGTCATACTTTTTTTTCAGTCAGAAACTTCACATGCCTTATAAATCAGACATTGGAACAGCTTATTGTACATCAACCCCCACCCAGAAAACAGCTTTTGGGGGAGAATATGTATTTATGGGATATCTGTCCCAAACTGCTTGATGGGGTTAAAGAAAACGTAAGTGCTCCCTGTGCACAGTGAGGAGCTGAAGCCTCCCCATGGCTGGGGTGAACATTTTTGGGCTGGTGAGGGCAGGGTGCTGTGTCCAGAGCCCAGCCCTGGGGACGGGGTCCCCGCGTCCCCCCAACTCTGCCTCCAGGCTGGGAAGATGCACGTGGAGACCACTCCTGTATTTCTCAGGGTTGCACACAAAATATCTCCTTGCTCTGCTTTGTGCTCGTTTAAGGCATGCACAACAGAAATGTGTCCGGGCTGAGGTTTCTCCGGGGTGGGACGAGGGCTGTGGGGAGCTGCCAGGGGTCCCAGGGACGCGGCTGGACCCCGCAGAGCCCCCGAGCTCCGCAGTGCCGGCTGCTGCTGGCGTTGCTGTCAGCCCCCTGCTCAGGGAGGGTGACAGATGTGCTCTTAATGATAACGATCAATACACTCGATGAAGAATCAGGTTTTATTTAATGTGCAATTCACTTAAAGCCCGACACCTCTATTTAGATTTATTGAAGCAGTTCTTGTGCATTGACTGGCTCCTGATGGATTCCTTGAAATACATTTTAGTGGGGCTTTAAAATCCCAGCAAGACAGACATTTTCTATATCCCGCATTTGAACTACTATAAACGCAACATGTTCTTATCCATAGGTGTCCCACTGGAATACAGAATCACTCTATTTTTGTTCTATATAAAAAGCATGGAAGATTATTCAGGACATATTTAAAGGATGGGGGGGTTTAATGAATCTATGGGCAATTTACCATAAATTACTCATGGAAATGTAAAATCTAATCAACTAGTTGCATAAGCATAGCCATATGTGCAGGAGTTTCACTCCTGAAAAAAAAAAAAAAAAGCAAATTAAATGAATGCATTGGAGATGATTTGAATACATCAAGCAGATTTTTAAAGTATTTCCCTAAGAAACGCAGCCTGCACAAAGCGCTGTCACTAATAGAATGGGAACAGTTGCCAGTAAATATTTACATTAGCAGCTTTTGATGGAAAAACAAAACTCCAGGCAACACATCTAAGGTTTTCCATCTGAGACTCACTTTTCCCTGCTGCTCTCCCCTGTGGAGCCGGATCCTCGGGCAGCTCTGAGTAGCTCCTGGCAGCGGGACCCCCCTGGGACCACCCCAGGACCCCAGGTCTCTGTGCTCCAGCCCAAGGCACATGGGAAGAGAGCTTTTCCAGACACATCCTTGAATCCATTCGCTCCTCAGAGATCCTCCCCGGTGCCATGCACCCAAAGCAGAGGCTGTAAATGCAATTTCCCCCACAGAAGGGTTGGGGGGGGGGGGGCTATTGCCTCCTAATTCCGAAGCCCTGCAGAACCGGAGATGCTGCATCTGCTGCACTGGTGACCGGGCCAGGATGGGACATGGGACATGGCCATGCAGTGATGGGACGTGGCTGTGCAGTGATGGGATGTGGCTGTGCAGTGATGGGATGTGGTCATGCAGTGATGGGACATGGGACATGGCCGTGCAGTGATGGGACATCATGGGACACAGCGATGGCACAGCCCCTGCACAAGTGCCCACAGCCAGAGCTGGGTCTGGAGTCACTCTGTGTTTTTCATCAGAACTGTCCCAGCAAAGCGCACGGCACAGCTTCTGCCCCTTCCCCGGAGGAAGAGGAAGGAAGGCTTCCCATTTGGACATGCACACCAACCAGAGGAGAAACGAAGGCTTGCGGGCAGCAGAGGGAAAAGATGAAGCTGCAGCTGGGATGGATCAATGAGATGCAAACACTGACAAGCCAGCTCCTGCCGCCTGCCCAGCCCTCCAGGCACCGTGCACGGGAGCCGTCACCGCGGAGCCTCGTGTTCTGCTGGCAGCCACGGCGGAGTGGCCGTCCCCCGTTCCAGCTATCAGCGTGGCTTTCATAGGGGGAGAATAAAAGCCTGACGATAAATTTAAAAAACCCCAGAAGCTGTGACTCTGTAGTGATGTGCTGCGTGGTTTCTATGGGAACAGGCCGAGCTGGTTGATTAGAGAACCCCGAGCAGAAGAGGCAGGAGAAGCAGCGAGCGGGGCCGCTGATGCAGAGATTAATTGGTGTGACTCAGGCTGGGCTTTTATAGAATTGCAGCCATCCCAAAAGGTGCCTCAGCGCCGGAGCTGGGATGTGATGAGATGTTCGCAGGAGAAGCAGCCCATCACTTGTTGCAGTGATTGTAGCTCCTGCTTAAAAAAAAGAAAAAAAAGAGTGATTTCTGTTTGTCTGTTGGTTTCTGGACCACCTGTACCGTCCCTGGCAGAGATCTCTGCTGATGGGGTTGCGTCTGGTGCTGGTGGGAAGGTGAGAGGCTGTTCCTCCCCATGGCTGGACAAGTCATGGCACTGCCGTGTCCCCTCCGGGCCGTGTGTCACCTGCGCTGAAGGCAGAGCTGCTGCCGGGCGCTGTGTTGGAGCCTTTCCCGGCACACGGGCACTGCGGCGTGGATGGACTGTCCAGGACGGGGCATGGGTGGGAAGGTGGGGGAGTGCTCCTAAGGTGGGTGGAATGTGCTCGACTTCGGTCATTTAGAGACAGCGAGCACAGCTACAGCTGTGTTTGAAAATAAATCACATCTGGAAACCAAAATTGGACCTAAAGCTGGAAGATAAACTCTGCTGTGAGCACTTGTAAGACAGAGTTTAAGGAAAGGATTAAAAGGGATTTGTTGTGTCTCTGAGACCGAGGAGCTCCCTCGGTAAATCTGATTACCAGCTCTGCGCAGAGCCCCGTGATCTCAAACCCCAAAAGGCTGCTGGTGGAGTGAGGAGGGTTTGCAGAGCCACGGCCCATGTCCCACCGGGAGGGCAGTCGGGGGGCTGGAGGCCGCGTGTGGATGGGGCGGGATGGGGCGACGGCCCTGCTCCCATCATGGGGTTGGGTTCCCCGGGGAGTGGCACGTCCCTCCCTCCTGCCCGCAGAAGGACCCGTCGTGCCCCCAGCTCCCAGAGGAGATGCTGAGCCGAGGGCGAGTTCGTTCCCTGGCATTAGGGGGCGGATGGGTCAGGGTTCCATCCTCCTCCTAATGAGGGATGCTTGATGCAAATCAGAGACATTACTTATGTGTCAGCAGCTGTTCAATTATTCATTTGTGAAAAAATCACCCGGGACCAGCCACAGGAAAGCGCAATAAGCAATTAACCGCCGTTGCCGGTGCTGCTCGCCTCTCGCTGGCCCGTTTCCACGTAATCAATACTTTTTCCGAGGGATGTGCTCGGTCAGAAGGGAGCAGAGAGCAGGAGCCCAGCAGGTGAACTGCCCACTGGTATTTCCTGGAGAGTGGAAGGAGATTTCTGTCCGGCCCTGGATGGTTTTGGTTCTTTGGGGGTTTTGTTGTTGTTTTTTTAAGAATTTCTGCCTTCTGCCAGTGCTGACGGGAGCAATCCCACCCACAGAGGTGCGTTGCCGTTACTGCTGCTCCCCTGGAACCCTTCCTGCTGCGGGTCCCCCCCACTCACACCTGCAGCCTGGGGGGGCTTTGCCTCCCCCCAGCACCCGCGGTCCAGGTGCATCGCACGCATCCCCCATCGAGCCCTATTGAGCAGGAAGATTGCAGTGAGTGGTAAATGAAGTGGATAACAATTACATTTATGCCTCTAATTTAATTCATTTACTTGGAGTCACAGGAGCATCCATGCGGCGTTTGCCACCGACTCCAGCGAACGCAGCCTCTCCCAGCCCGCGTGCCCGGGGGGCTTCCCGCGGGAGGAGTGTGTGAATTCTGCAGGAAAAAGAGATCCGTCTTCCATCCCGCATGCATTAACCGCTGCTGGCGGAAAGCAGATTGTCTGGGAGGCTGTGCCACCTCCTGGCTCAGTTAATAAGGGGAAGCTATTTGAATAAAAATCAATAAAAATAACATTTAGAGAGGCAGTGCTGTTGGATGGGCTGGCAGGGGGGCACAGGGCTGCTCCCCTGGGCTCAGTGGGGGGGGTTCACCTGCTGTGCCCGAGGCTGGGTTGGAGGGTCCCTGACCCCTGCTGAGCTCCGTTGTCACTGTCCCAGAGCAGCCCCGCTGCAGCCCAGAGCCCCCTGCACCCACAGCGTGGCCCCCGGGCCGTGGAGCAGCGTTTAGAAGTTACACCTCATCCAGAACAACTGCAGCCTGAGAAAAATTACTCTTAAAACATGCAAATGAACAGCCATTTCTTTTCATTTTCCCTCCTAACTGCAGTTGTTCCGTCGCTGGTGGATTTATGCGCTGCAGCCGCGGGTTTTAATCGCTGTTTGCACACACAGCAGCGCTGCAGACAAGCACTAACGGTGGATTTCCATTTCGCATCCAAATGTGAACCACTGCAGAAAAATTATTGGTGTGTGTGTTCTGGTACCGGCTACACCTTAACGTGCCCCGAGAGCTGCTGAGGAGAAAGGACTGAGTGTATTTGGTTTATTTTAAGCACTTTGTAAACTACCCAGTGAAGCAGAAAGGAAACCAACACCGAGTCGGAGGCCACACAGGACACAGAGGCTCCGTTTGACTTTGTGGATGGAAGAAAATGTCATAAAACCTGTGTCCCTGTGGCGGGATGATGTGAACGTCCCCATGCCCTGCCAGAGGGACACCGGGATGCGCCGTCCCATGGGTTCACCCCCGTGACCCAATCTGGCTGCTGGCAATTCAGTGCCACCGAGTCCCTGGGGACAGCGTGGGTGGCTCTGGGACCCTGCCACCCTCTCTCTGTGCTGCTGTCCCAGCCGGGTGGCACAGGATGCCACGGGATGCCACGGGATGCCACGGGATGCCATGTGCTTCCTCTCCAGCTCCGCACACAGCCAGGTGCTTTGCGTCCCTTCTTTTTTCCTTTTCATTTTTTCCCCTCTTTCTCACTCCCTGGTTGATCAATTATTTACACACTTCACCCCAGTTCAGAGCTCCCTGAAGTGAGCTGGTTTAAATTAAATACATTTCTCTTTGAATCAACTGGAGTCCCTGGGAAATTTTTAGCTCTGCAAATGAGCTCATTTGAATTTTTGAGGTGTACCTGAAGCTTGCCTGTGTGTTTTTTCTTTATTTTTATTATTTCAAATCTCATTCCACTTTGTTCCAGGTTCATTCTTTTCCCTGCAGCAGTGCCCCGTGCACCGACTTATCTGAATAATTTCCAAAAGAGCGGATTAAAGGGCCCAACGGGAAATTTCCTTAGAGGATTGCTATGGGTTAACCGTCTGTATCTTATTGTACTGCCTGGTTGGGAAGGCTTCTAGCAACCATCCATTATAGTTATAAGGCTGAATGATGACTACAGTTACACTAGGAAAAAAAAAAAAGAAAAGCATTTTCTGTGAATAACTGTGCAGGGGTATTTAAACCACTATTGGCTGCACACTTTTCAGGCAGCCTGTGCCGAAAATACGTGTCGTTACACTAGGAATCTATATCCCCGTGTGATGTGGGCTTCCTCTAATCCTCTAAAGATGTTTGGAGGGGACAACAAAAATATGTGGTGCAGATCATGGGTCCCACCCCTTCATCCCCCTGCACTCGGATAGAGAAAGCTGTTCTCCCAGCAGGGACCAGCCCCTCGTGCCCCCTCCTCCCATCCTCCAGCTCCGGTCCCGGGCAGGGGCAGGGGTGTGGTGCCTCTGCCATGGGGGGGCTGGTTCAGACCTTTTCTGATGGATGTCACCCGCCAGCCCTGGCACTGAGGAACCCTTCCCAGCTCTGCACCTCTCGGTAGGGCTGGTAGCTGCATGTACAGAATATCCAAGCCATAAAGAATGGGAAACAACCGAGGTGGCAGTAAACATTCCCAAGCCTAAATCAGCAACAAAATGAGTTGGTACAAAAGCCACTCCTGGGATGTTCCGAGGGGGCAGGGGCCAGGCTGGGGCAGCTTGTCCAGCACCGGGACAGCTGGGGAGGAGCAGGGATGATGTGCAGGGGCTGGTGATGCTCAGGACCACAGTGCCCGGTCCCTCACACTTTGTCTCTCTCTGTGGCCAGAGCCTTTGTGAATGGGAAAACGTTTCAGATACAGGATTGCAAATCAAGCCCGGGAGCTGAGCAGGAGCCTGTTTGGATTACCATCTGCATTTGTGTCTCACTTCAGTGGAAATTTCTTCCCAGAATGACGCCGGTACCTGTTTTTTGCAGGACACACAGTTCCATGCTCTCTGCCTGCAGCTCTGCTGCTTTCCTTTCCCTCACAGAGAGCAAGACAAGGGTTAACCACAGCAAAGCCAGGCGGGTTTGCACTGAAATCGCCCCCTGCAGATCCCCAAACAAAAGCTGCAAAAGTGCCATGAATAAATTTCTTCCTGTCTGGCTGATTCCAGGGCTCCTGGGCTATTTCTGTGCTTTTGGTACCTGCAGCAGAGGGGTCTGGGGTGTTTGCAGAGTCACGGAGCTCAGCCTGCTTCTGCTGAGGTGTTATTTCATTTTAGTCATTACTGCTCTAAAGACCCAATAATCACAGTAAGCTGAGTGAATTCCTGTTAAAGCCACTGGGCAAATACCCAGCCCAGGACCTGCCGGGGATTGGGGATTGCTGCTGCTCCGCTGCCGTCAGGCGCTGGAGGAAATGCAGCTTTTGATCCGCCAGCAGTCAAAACCAAACTGTCCAACTGAAAATTTAGAACAGGCTCATTTCCTTCAAAGAGAATAATTTGCAGTTTGCTCAGAGTTTTTAAGCCAAGCTCCTTCCCTGCTTATTATCTGAATTCGCTGTTTAGATAAAAGAACTGCCTCCTTTGTTCAGCTGCAGTCGTGGGCTGATGGCTGCAGCTTATCCTTGACAGGGAGAAAGACCAAAAACCAGAAGAAAATCCGAGATAGGGTTCTGCCTCCAAAGGGAATTGCACTGTCGTGCAGGAGAGAAGCGGTACAAAGTTATTGGGATTAGAACAGAGCAGCCGGGGGTGTTTGGCCTCCACCCCACCAGGCTGCCAAGATTAGGAGGCAATGGGCAAGAGCCTCGTCTCAGCGACGCTGGTCACTTGGCTGGTTTTGAGGCACCACCAGGACCTGATGGTGGCCGGTGGCTGGGAAGGACCATCCGCCTCCGGGGCTGGGGGCCGTGGGGCAGGATCAGTGCTTTGGGACGGGGATGGGAAGGGCTGTGGCACTGCTGTGGCGGTTCCTCGGAGCTTGCTGCCTCGCAGGTTTCCTCCCACGTGGCCAAAAAATCCCATTTCCCAAAGAATGAAACCTTCGGTGCCTTCTCAAAATACCTGGAAGATGGAGTGTAACTCGTGGAAGGAAAAATCCTGCCTGATGTGCCCTTATATGGACAGGATTTGGGAGAAAGAAAGAGGTTACTTTCAGATGACAAGTTTCATAATTTGATAACAGGGGCTGTTAATTAGCTCTGGGTGCCGCTGCTGTCAGGCATCGGCTGTAACGAGTGTGAAAACTTACACTTCGGGAAGGCTTTTAATGGGCTCTTTAATGTGACACTCAGGAGGGCGGTTGGTACAAGGAGTCACAGCGTCTCAAAGGGAATCGGCTTAAACCCGCAGACACCGAGGGAGGAGGCAGCAGGGGTCCCTGTGCTGGGGACGGGCAGCCCAGGGATGCTCTGCCGCTGGGTCCTGCACCCACCGCCGCTCTCCGGGCCCGAGACTCCTGGACCACACCTGGGGGATGGATGTGTAGTGAAAGCAACACCTTGTGTGGTGTTTCCCATCGCGTGTTTGCCCCTGCACCATTTCTGGATGGATGCTCGTGCGCGGAGCAGCGATGGGAGGCAGGGAGCGATCCTGTGTGACGGGACCAGCTCTCCTTCCCTGCTCCTCATCCTCTTACTGCTGAGCTCAGACGGAGCCAACTGCCTTATTTATTTATTTATCAGTCAGTCATGAGCGCAGAAGATGCCTTTGAAGCTCTCTTAGTTATCTCTCTGGCTGGCAAAGAAATATTGCACATCTTAGTATTTTATTCCTTTTGATCTCGCTGCCGTGATTTTCCCTCCCCTGCCAAGCCTCTTGCTCGGGTTTCCATCTTTGATGTGGGTTAACAATACCTTCCACGGCCCTTTGATGCTCCCTCTTATATCGCTTTCACATTTTTCATCAGCAGAGAGCACTGGTGCCAGAGTGGGGCTGATCCATCCGGACCCCCCCTCGCAATCTCCCCCCGGTACGGTGCCAGATCCCGGGGAAGCTGCCGCAGGGCGATGACTGATCACCCCCCCTCCCCGGCACGCACAACGCGGAGCTGCACCCCGCGACCCCGACAATGAGACCTTCAGCATCCTTGAGAAACAAGCCCAGTTTTTTGCCTGGATGCTGAAGGGGAACAGGACCAAGAGTCTTTATTCAAGGTCAGCATCGTGCCCAGCGTGGCTCGTGGCTCGTTTTGTGCTAATTGTTGCCGTGCTGAGCTGGGGGACGCTTCTCCTGCTGTACAAACAGACATTAATGTCACCTGGGGAGTCCCTAACGATGCAGCTGCCTGCGATTTGGTGCAAAGCCTGTCCTGGTGTGCCAGCTGCTGGTTGATCCACTTCTGTGTGTCAATATTTCCATCAGGACTGGGTAAATTCGGGAGGCAGGGAGCTACCTGCTCCTGTCCCCGTACTGCCTGCGGGTTGCCTGTGCCCGTGACCCTGCCAGCTTCCCATGGGGGGACACTGGGACACGGGTGGGCTCCCAGACACCCCATCCCGCCGGACCCAGGGGATGCCCGTGCCCCCCACACTCGCAGCCCAGGGTGGGAGATGTGGTGGGTGCCTGCCTGCAGCGGGCAGCTGCCTGCAACAGCCCCGGGGACTGGCATCGGAGCATCCCGGTCTGTGCAGAGCCCATCCCCAGAGAGCACAGCCCCGGAAAGGCACAGAGCGTCCGTTTGTCATTTTAACCGTTGAAAGCAGTGTTATTCTTCAAATGCAATTCTTACAAGTTATTCATTTTAATTTGCTACATCCTTGAAGGTGAATTTAATACCATTCATACATTTTCATTTATAAATTTGTCAGTAATAAGGGTGTTGGCACATGGGAGGAAGTAGCTGCATAATTGCAGCTTACACGCCTGTCTTGCTGAAAAACTGCTGGCTCAGGCCTCTGCCGCGCCTGTGCGCCACGCATGAAATTGCAAATAGAATTTAATTTGCCCTTGTATCCTGTAGGATCAGCTTAAAATGATTAATGCAGGAGAGGATGCTGTCGAGATTCTATTCATTACGATCTCGGAGGACTGCAGTGCCAAACCATCCCGCATCACGCCACAGGGTCTGACAGGCAGCTTTCTGAACTGCTTTCTCATGGCAAACAATCGCATTTCTGCTCTTAAATCCAGCGCTCCAAGCAGGATTCATCCCTCGCATGTTGCTGTGATCTCCTGGAAATGTGATTTGTTTAAATTTCGAATGTTTAGGGCTGGTGACTGCAGCAGGTGAGGGACCTGCGGGATGGTGGCGTCACCTTCTCCCACGCCACCGAGAACAGACCGGGCTCTGAGACAGGGAGAGTTGCAAAAGTTTTGCTTTTATATTTTGCTCTGATAACGTGTCAAAAACATGCACAGGTTTCCTTTTCCCCGCATGTTTCTTGGGGAAAATCCAGGTTCCAGGCAGCAGAACGAGCATCCCAGCCTGGCCGTGGGCAGGCAGGAGGATTTCTGCAGCGATGCAGGAGTGCAGGGAGGTGGAGCAGGGAAAATACTGGCAAAAACCCAGTTAAATGGGAAAGGGCAGCCAAGGCAGAACTGCCGGACTGGAGACACTGGGCTGTGGAGCCCAGACGTGGGGAAGCCGCAGGGAGCAGGGACCAGCATCCCCGGTGCGTCCTACATGCATCGTGCACCAGCCTCCATGGGTCCCCAAAGGGACATCGCCCCACGGCACCTGCCAGGAGGAGCCGACTCAGGGCTGATTTGTCCCAGTGTGTTCGTTATTTGAAAGATTGAAATTTTTTAAAAGGCCTCTGGGGAGGGACGTGTTCTTCCACTGAAACTTCTCTTTCCACTGCTGACGAGCAGCCAAGAAGAAAAATACCTTTCTGCTCCGTTGCCACTGGGGTAATTGGCTTAACATGGTGAGAGTAATTATTGGACTGGTCTCTTTTAAAAATCATTTTAGTGATGGGTTTGTGAGGAGGTTATGGCTTAGAAACTGTTCTAATCAGAACAGTAATTGAGGAATGAAATATGGGTCATGATTATGTTATTGAAATGGATTGTCTGGTAATTGCATTAATACAACAGAATTACTGTGGATCCCATGTAAACGGCAGTCGGGAGCGTTCCTGTCTCAGAGGAGTATTCCCTCCTGCCTCGGAGTTAATCACTGCATTATTCAAATGAGAAACGGCTCTCCCAGTCCTCTGAGTGAGAGACAAATGTCCTTTTTCCTGGGCCACAGATCCCTTTTCACCTTTTCATTTCTTGTGGGCTGACCCATCACAAGCTCCAGCAGTGTCCCTCTGCAGCCGTCGCCGATCAGCCGCAGTGCCCGTGACAGGCAGGAGCCATGTGCTGGTGGCTTCTGCCCCTCGCCAGCCCCCGGCCAGCACAGGCGACTGTCCCAGGGCAGCCCCTGCCCACCAGCATGAGCTGCTCCAAATGCACCTCGGACGGGCAGGTTCCACTTTTGCATTAATTTAGGAAAGCTGCTGCCAGCAGTCATTCTGCCTAATCCCCTTTGCAAGCCAGATTTTTGTAATTAATTATTAGCAAAGAGAAACACGTCCGGCTCAGAGGAGCCGATGGGATCTCCGGGAAGGAGCACGCGGACTGACGCCGTGTCGGCTGAGCTGCCAGTTAGAACGAGATAAATCAATGCTCATTCCATTGTATCACAACAGCATTGATTCCCTATTAAACAACAGACGAGGCAGGTTATGGCTTTAGGAAAGCTATTAGGAGTTAAAGAGTGTTTTTTATTGAGAATAAATGGGAAATTAGTGTTTAATACTGCTGTGATCTCCCACCCACGGGAGCGTGTGGGAAATGCTCCCGTGCCACGGAAATGGTTCTGCATCAGAGGGGAAAAGATGAGGAATGAGAAGCAGGGATGGCTGCTGTTAATTGCCAAAGACAGATTAGGAATCAGCTCAGGCTGCCGTAAAGGGCAGCTGTCGGCACAGTCCCACCATGCGCAGCCCAGGGATGGGTCATGGCACGTGTGGAGGAGGGACGTGAGCTGTGGGCTGAGCTCAGCCGAGAACAACTTGATGCAGAAAGAGAAAATTCTGTTTAACCTGGTGGCATTTTCTTTGTAAGTAAGTTCAGAGTTTGTCTGAGCTCGTGAACTGGACANTGAGGAATGAGAAGCAGGGATGGCTGCTGTTAATTGCCAAAGACAGATTAGGAATCAGCTCAGGCTGCCATAAAGGGCAGCTGTCGGCACGGTCCCACCATGCGCAGCCCAGGGATGGGTCATGGTGAGCGTGGAGAGGGACGTGAGCTGCGGGCAGAGCTCAGCTGGGAACAACCTGATGCAGAAAGAGAAAATTCCGTTTAACCTGGTGTCATTTTCTTTGTAAGTTCAGAGTCTGGCTGAGCTCGTGAACTGGACGTGCCCCAGCTCTGCCCCCCAGGGCCAGCTCAGAATTTCACGGATTATGGGGAAGGCGGGGGATGCCGGCTGGGTGAGCCTGGGAGCATCCCGAACAGCCACAGCTCAGTCCCCTCTGCAGGGAAGATTCACCGTAAAGGGATCAGAGCTGAAGTTTCTGGGTGTTACACTGAGCTGCAGCGCCAGAGCAGTCTGCGGGCAGCCCAGGGGCCTCGGATCGTGATAATCCAATTTAGGAAAACCAAAAGTGTGAATCACCGAACACCAGCCACAGCAGGAGCCTCCAGGTACGAGCGAATGTGAGCAGCGTCGCCGTGACAAATCCACCGGCACCGAGCATCAGACGGAGAGTCACCGCCGGGAGGGACGGGTCCCTGGCTCTGGGGTGTCATTGCCCCAGGACAGCCGCAGACCCCCCCAGCCCTTTGTTGGGGTGGGAGAGCCCCTGGAGCCCCCAGAGCAGCAGACTCCCCCGGAGCCCCCCGGAGCTGCAGAGCCCACCAGAGCCCCCCGGAGCTGCAGAGCCCCATGGCCGGGGGCAACGCAGGGGTGCCCTCCCCCAGCTGCTCCCCAGCCCCCGTTTGCAGGACCCTTGGGGCTGTTCCAGCAGCACAGCACGCTCTTTGCGTCGTACGGAGCTCCAGGGGCTGATCCTCCGCCGTGGGTGGGAGCCGTGGGTTGGGTGCGTGGGGGCTGTGGGGGTGCCGCTGTCGGGAGCTGGAGCCANGCCGCAGACCCCCCCAGCCCTTTGAAGGGGGTCTGAGCCTCTGAGCCGAGGCTGCAGCAGGGCCAGGGACAGATCCGCGGCCGCTCTTGGTTAATTGTTTGTCTGAGGATTGCATAATGCAGCCGTGTTCTTCAGAGCTTAGCAAGGGGTTTAAAAAAAAAAATTCAGAAGAGGGATGAGGAGAAAACACAAAAGCTGGAAAGAGAAAGACTATAAAAGAGCAGGGAATGAAATGGGAAGACAAAAGATCTAATTACAAAGAACATTATTTGCATTCTCATCAACTTAATTCAATTTTATTTTCTTATTGCTTTAATCTTCGAGCTTAATTCAGCGGAACATTGTGCATGAGGAGGCGACGAGACCGCGCAGGGTTTGTTCGGGGCCGGCTGCGGCGGTGGGAACAGCCCCAGCGTTGTTTTTCTGTCTGGATGTATCTGTTCTCAGTCCTGCAGGTTTCAGTTCAAAAAAAAGGTGAAAAAATTCAGCATTCCTCCCCGTGCTTGTGTGAAATGGGATCTGAAACGGCTCCAGCTTTGATTGGATACCCGGTGTGACCTGACATTTAATCGAGGATGGGAAAGCAGAGGTGTTTTAAAGAACAGGAGGAAAACAATTCTGACATTGTGCTCTTGATGAGAAAATAGCATTTTTCACGTCGCATCGTGCATTCCATTCTGTGACAAGGACTGAGGGCTACACAAGCGATGCTCAGAAACACGTTGGGACTTCCAGAGGGAGCTGGTGGTGCTTGGGGGGTTGGCATGAATTTTAAATTAAATTATTAAGCAAAAATCTGCCCCAAAGCTCAAGGACTGTATTGCATATCAAACTTTTATCATTCTTTGAACTCATGCTCTCAGTAGGCGTGCCACCATAGCGAAGCAGTAATTAGTCTGAAGCAAATTAAGTGATTTAAGCAGCTAAAGCAACAAAATACGGGTAATGTTGCCTGTGGGAAATAACACACTTGAGAACCAAACTGGTTCTTGTGTCTGCACTTCTGTGCAAGGAACAAGTGACCTGGAGAGGAGCTGGGACCTCTCGCAGCCCGCCTGGCCCAGCAGCCAGCACCGCGCGGAGCGGCAGGCTGGGGTTACCGGCAGCGGCAGGATGCTCTGCAGAGGTCTGGCTCCAGTTCACCGTTAACACTCACCCAGCAGCAAGCACCGTGCAGCTCTCCAGGGCTCGCATGTCACACCTCGCCGTCCTTCCTTTGGGACATTTCCCCACTCGGGCACAGAGTTGCTCGACGAGGTCCCGCGCAGCAGCCCCCCGTCACCGCGCTCCCGCTGTGTGCTGCTGGCAAGCGATGCGCGACCTTTCATTGCCGCTCCCGGGGCAGCAGGAACATTCACATCCTAAATTACAGATATTTCAGCCAAATGGCCTCTTCGTGCTCAGTCTTTATTACCATCGTACGCTGTTCCGCAATTGACTCGCAGTGGACGCGGTTTATTTGGGGGATACATAACGCGAGGTGCGTGCAGCCAGCGGATCTCCGGGCATTGATTTTTGGGCTGGCTCTCAGAAAGGCAATTCAATAGACAATTAAATTAGCAGCTACATTTGTCATTTTCGGCCCAAATGAGATCCCAAGAAGAAATTGCCCGGCTATGGGCTCAGAGTTCATCACCCTACGAGGGATATTGCACGTTACAGCCTCAGCTGGTTCCATCAGGCTGCAGCCTGCCGCGGAGCTCCGTGCTCTGCAGATGATCCTTGGATACACCCTGGAGCAGAGTTACTGACTATAACCAAAACAGGAACTTGGTCCAACGGCTTTCAAGACAAAATTAGGTGAGACTTTTAATATGAATTTTAATATTTTCCTCTTGGTTTGTGTTACGACTGTTTCTGCACCTGCTCTGTGCCGGTGTAAATCCTACATGAAGTCAGGGAGCCGGAGCAGAGCGGGAGTCACGGTTCTGGTTACTACCAGAGCACCAGAAAGCAACAGCAGACTGTTTGCAGCCCTTGTTAAAACAGCCAAAAGGACCCACTAGCCCTGAAAATCCCTGGAACACAGGAGCAATTGGAAAAGCTCCTTTCCTGGGCCATCCCTTGGACCCTTCAAAATCAAAAGTGAGCGTAAGGCTCACCAGCAGAGCCTGCCTGGGCAGAAGGGATGCAATGTTGATATTTCTACTTTAGCTGAATTCTTCCAACTCCTTAATTACGCAGGTGGGCGGCTGGCCCAGCCTCTCTGGCTAATTGTGCGACGAGACCTGCCATCTGCCGCTGCACTCCAGATTCGTGGGGACACATCTGCGCAGAGTGCTTGGCGAAACAACTGCAGGCTGTTACAGGTACCTATAACTTCTGCAACAATGAATCTGTTCTAATTAGCACTAGAAATAAATGTTGGGAGAAAAGGAAATGACAAAATGTATTTATCATCAAGGTAATAACTCACCGCAGAGGGAACTCAAGGCCAAGCCGTACAACGGGAGTGGAAATGCTCCTTCCTCTGTTTCAGGACACACAGACAGGGATATGTGCAGGCAGTGTGCTAATTAAACCAAAATACCCACTGCAACGCCCCTCCGTGGGAGCAGACACTGGCCGCCGGGGTCTCGGAGCATTTCTCCTGCTGGTTCTGAGCCTGGGCAGGGGAGGACGTGGGGTGTCCACAGCTCCTGACCCACCCGCGAGGCTCCGACGGGACAAGAACATCCCCGCTCCGCCTTCTCCATCTCGAGTAATAAACTGTTAATTTTACAGGAAAGTGAACCAAATAACCAGGTCTGGTTTTTACACCTCAAGAACTCCTATTCTGCCACAAACTTGGATAAATCATCTTTATTTCAATACATCTAATGCAATTACTTTCCACTACCAGGAACATTTTCTGCTATTTCCCCTTGAAAAAGAGCCTGTAACATGCCCACGTTCAATATCGCCACAAACCAGAAAGCTGACGTGATTCAGGGAGATGAACCGCTCCTGTTAAGTAACATTTTCCAGGTCTTGATTTCTCTTCCAGTATTTCCTCTGTCAATTAGCCAAAGCAATTTCCGATGACTAATAAAGCAGTTGGTTAAGCTTATTTTCCAATCAGAACTCACTTAATTTCAGGAAATAACGGTTGAAAAAGAATTGATTGGAAGTGTTTAAAATAGCCAGCCGTGCCCCCCCAGAACATCGCGGTGCCCGGCAGAGAGCGAGGGGGTCTCTCAGCCTGGGTCCCCCCACTGAGCCTCCCCGTGCGACCAGGACTCCCAGCCCACCAGGAATAAACCTGCACAGGCTGAAGGGGATTCTTCCAATATCCAAAATCAGCCATTGACAGTAATTTGTGCTTTTCTTGGCTGTTTTGTCGAATCCAGGTTTTCCCCAGCAGTGCTGGTCCTGCATGCGGGTCACAGGGATGCTGTCCGGCCTCGGCACTCAGGTTTTTTAGGAAGGAACAGAAAAGGTGTTTCCAGCTCACAGACCCAGGTAATTTAAGGGAAAACGCTGAAGTTTGCATTCTGTCTGTGTCTCGGTTCCCACCTGCGATCAGCACAAGCAGCGTCGCTTTCCCAGAAGGGATGCGAACGGTGTCAGTGCGTGCCCTGTGCACCCGGGGGGCACAGCTCTGCTCCGGGGGGGCTGTGCAGCATCTCCTGCTGCACCCAGACAGGTCACACCGCCCGGGCAGCTCCACTGGCTGACACGGGTTCTTATCATCGGTTATTGGAGTCGTTTGCTATTGATCGCTGATAACGCCTTAGCGGAATTTCCTGCTTGATAGAAAACAGCAGAAAGATTTTTTTAATGGCAGTTACTTCGTTCCTTTTCCCAGAGATGAATTCTAATTATTCTTTCAGTTTCCCAGGGTATGTCATGCTCTTTGCTGGAAGAGCAGAAGGACACTGAAACAAAGGCTTTCATTTCTTGTACGTCACGTATTAAGTTACCTTTCATGAATATTAAGTGGATGAACAGCTACAGTGCTGAAAACAAAAGTCCGAGTGATTAATTTTCCTGTTGCTCACTGCTCGATGATTCCATTTCTCCTCCCCACTGGAAGGAGACCCCCCCAGAGTCCCAGCTCCCCAGCGGCCGGGGCAGGTCCAGGGGCTCTGCCCGCTGTCAGCGTTCTGCACGGTGCGTCCCCGGCGCTGCCTCCCCAGCGGCTCCAGAAAAGACTTCAAAGGAGAACTTCAGACAAGGAATCGCACTTGCCATCAGAATCTTTTAACCTTGAAGACACAACCCCACCGATGTGTTCCTGAATGCTAACGAGGGCCAGGAGGGGAAGGCACCGTGGAGGGACAGAGTCACCCGGGGACAGGCAGGGGCTTGGGGACGTTCTCCAGGAACCTCAGAAACAGCCCCAGGGACATGTGAGCTTGACGGGGGTGGGCAGGGTAAGAGCTGAACCCCAGGGACATTAATAGGGACACTGTGGCCCAAGGCTGGAATTCCAGCAACAGAGGGTCCTGGAGACGGCCAGGGGTGGGACGAGGTGATGCAGCGAGAGCAAACCTGAGACTGCAGAGCACCCGCTGGAGAGCCAGGTCCTGCTTTGTNTGATGCAGCGAGAGCAAACCTGAGACTGCAGAGCACCCGCTGGAGACCCAGGTCCTGCTCTGTGAGAAGGTTCCTGTGCTACCCCCAGCCCCTCAGAGGTTGTCCTTGCGCTGGAAGCACCACTGGCTTCAAGGCTGGTTCAAGGGATGGTGCGAGCAGCGCTTTGGGGGAGCGATGGGTGTCCCCAGTCACAGCATCGTGGCCCCTCTGGGGGGGTGGAGCAGGGCCCTGCAATTAGGGGCAGGTGGAAGCAGGAGCATCGTTACTGCGGAGCACAAATCCTGTGGGGAAGGCTCTCTCCTCTCTTTAGATGCCGGGTCCAGCACAGGGGTGCTCCTTGGGGTGCTGGTGGTCTCTGTGTGCTGCCGGGCTCAGAGGAGGAACATCCATAAGCTACAGCACCAGTGTAGGTGGCTTATTTGTGAATGCTCGTGTGAGCTGTGAGGTCGCCTGTATTTATTCTCGCAGGTTCAAGGTCACTGGTTTGTTTCACCAAACCTGTCCCTCATTAAGCCGTTTGCTCCTCTGTTACAGTGTGGAGAGAGGAGGGGTTCCTGTGCACCTCCTGCCCAGGTTGATGTCCTTGCCCCGTTCGTTCCAGCTTGCTCACCTGGATCTGGTATGAGCAACTTGCAGAGGTGATACAGAGTAGGTGATGCAAAGGATTTATTTTCCTTTAAGGAAAGCCTTAAGAAATATTTATAGCGGTGCTAAAAGCTTGCTCTTTGGGTGTTCTTGTGAGTCCCGAGCCAGGGAAGGTTCCAGAGCTGCCCTTTCCCTGCTGTTCGTGCTCAGTCGCTGACAGAGGAACACGTGGGAGATCAATGAGATCTCATTGTCTGCTCATGTTTCTCAATTTGTTTTGTGGGGCATATTTCCTCACTCTTCTCTCCAGACAGCACTTTATCTCTGCTTTTCTTCCATTACATCTCTCCTATTTTTCACTTCTTTTTTTTTCAGTTCTCTCTGGTTTTATCCAACAGCTTCTCAAGACCATCTGATTAGAAGCATCACAGACAAACTTATTTTTTTCTGGAATACTTTCTGCTGATATCTTAACTTTCAGGCAACACTGCCATGCCTGGGGACCCGACTCTAAATCATTAAACAAGTTTGAAAGCATATCAGAAGCAGAGGCTGACTTTCCCATCACCCCCGTGCTGTGTGGTGCTCCCGGCATCCTCCCCCTGTGCCTTGGGGCCGGAGGCTCATCTGCCGTCACTGCTCCTGCTGCATCTTGACATTTCCTCTCGGGGTGCCACTGGGGGGCTCTGGCCTGGCCACCCCGCTCTGCCCCAAGCCCCCTGCCCCAGAGGAGGGCACGGCTGGGGTCCCAGCGATGCTGACCACTCCCCAAGCCCCCAGCAGACCTCCTGACCCTCTCGAGTGGCAATGCCTCGCTGTGCCAAACGCCAGCCTGAGCCCCTGATGATGGGCACAAAAGTGTTTTGCTGCTAACGAAGCAGATAACGGGACCTCTGTGGAATTATCTCCCATTTCCCGTCTTGTTACAATGCAGTTGCACAAATAACTTCAGATTAAATAAACACATCCGCGTACAAACTGCTCCAAACATCTTTGGATGATTCTCATGCCCTGAAATAGAGGTTCAGCGTGGAGCAAATGAACGGTTTCCACTGAAGTTTATTTTGCCCAGGAACCGGTGCTCAGACGGGTGCTTCCCTGGGAACAGCCAGGCTGACAGGAGGCATCCGCTCGGAATTCCAAGCAGCCTCCTGCAAACAGCGACTGGAGCAGCAGGAGCATGTAATCGATAAACATCCTGCAACACCTCAGTCCGAAGATAATTGCAATGCAAGCATTTGAAATAGCACGCTAGGAACTAGAATGTTTCCAGACTTTCAGTTCATGTTGTTTCTCTCTGTTCTTCCCCCCATCACAGGACACACCGCAGCGCGGGCTGGGAACGTCCCCTCCACTGGGGCTCAGAGCTCTGGGTGTGTAACTGAGCGTTCTCGGGATGGCCTCTGCTCTTACTTCTTCCAGGTACTAGTGGGGTTCTTTGTCACTCAATACTGGAGTTTGTTTCATGAGGACAGACTCGCCAGATTCTCACGGTGATACCATCTGGTACATGAACTATTTAAAATGGGGAAAAGCATCACAGTTCCTGGCCAAATAACTGCGCTGTCCTGTGGCCTGGGGGTCTTTAATCCCCTGACGATGCACGGCTACGTGCCAGGACACTGGCTGAAGCCCACCCTTGACGCCGGAGCACAGCTCCAGCCACGCTGGGTACATGGCTGTTAACACAAGGAGAAACTCCTATGGGAGCAGATAGTGATCTCCCACTAATCCCAGGGAACCTTCGTCTGGGGATTCTTAAGATAATTGTCTCCATAATTAATGGCAGATCAGATACCGGTGTTGCTCTCCTTGTTCAGCCGAGCAGAGGAGGGATGTTACCTTCGTGTAGCTGGTGACAGGGATGGTTTATCCAAACTCCACAAAGGAGAGAAACAGGGAAAAACCTGCAAAGCCGCTCCTAGAGAGGGAACGGATCTCCCGAGGGGCTCGCACAAATCGCTGTGTAACCGGCTCCCGCGGGCGGGGGGACCCCAGGGCCCTGTGCCCCCCCCGGGAGGATGCAGGATGCTGATGGCACAGCCGGGGGACAGCCCCCATAGCCGGGGTGGAGGGGACACAGCCCCTGCGTGGGGTCAGGTCAGTGGGACCCTCGGACCCCTCCTGGGGACAGAGCATGAGCCATGGCACGGCCAGAACTCAGTTACTGTTCTCCTCTGGGAAATGTAACATTGCTGACGGCGATCTTAACTTTCTGCCCAGAGAAATTAAAGGAAAATGTAAATTGCACTATCTGGGTTTCACAAGAATTTGTCTCTTCCTTTCGCCCAGCTGTGTTATGATTTATCTAGTTATTGATTACAAAATATTCAAGGTGAAGCTGACAGAACCAAACATTGCTTTGCAGAGTTAATTATAATGAAAATAGCACTTGGCATATTTCTGCAAAAATGTTCAAGCCACTATATTAGAATCTTAACAGTTGGAAATAAACCTGAAATTGCGAGTGTCCTGGGTCTAAATTAGGAAACATTGAGTCCGTGTAAACAGAGCTGGGGTTCCACTAAACTGGAAAAAATTAATGCAGTTTGCTTTCATCTGGAAAGAGAAGAAGCTTAAATGAGAAGGAATTACCTGAAAACCAGCCATGGCCAGCACCACCAGTGTGTCTGTGTGTCCCTTGCTCCGCGGCCGGGCGGGTGGCAGAGTCCCGCACGCTGTGTGCTGGCAGCCTTTGAAGGCAGATTTGGGGTGTGTGTCCCTTTGAAATGCAGCAAAACACCTTCGTGTGCAGTTCTCAATTATTTGTTGTCCATGTGTCCAAAGCAGTTCTGGCTTTCATGGGACAGAGTGGTTTTTATCCCAAAATCCAGGTATCACTTGGGAAGCAGCTTTGCTTTGGTTTGGCCTCAGTGGAGCAGCTCCCCATCAGTTTATCCCTGGATTTTGTGCTGCCTTTCCCGCTGCCCTCCAGCAGCCCGGCTGTGGGTGAGTGCTGCCAGCATCCCCCCGGGCGCGATGCTGGGTTTCACGCACCGGCAGCTGGCTAAATGCAGCACAGTAGGAATTCACAAATCGTGTTTTTCCCTGATTTTACAAAGCTCTGCAGAGCTGTCCGGCTCCACGAGGCTCCAGAAGAGCGAGCAGAGGTGGGGAGGGGGCTGGGGAGGGGGCTGGTGGTGCTGGGCTGCCTCCGGCTCTAGATGCTCCGGACCTGGCCCTGGGCAAACCCGTCCCCGGTTAAAGCATTTCTCACGCTGCTCACACCTCCCCGTGTAATTTGTTACCAATTCTCACCCCCCAGCCCGCAGACAGTCGTTCTGCATACGGTACGTGGCCGCGCACGGGGATGCTGTAAATGAACCCGGCGAGGGTCTGGGGTGGATTAAAGTGAAAAATTGGAGTTGTGTTCCCAGCTCCGTTCCGCTGCAGCACAAGCCATCGGTGCCATCTGTCTTAGTCCCTTTTAAATGGCAGCTCCTCTGGATTGATTGGCAAGTGAATAGATTTCCTGCCACAAAGTTTTGAGGTCAATCAATCACTCACGTGTATTAATTATGAAGATCTGGAAGTTGCCATGTGCAATTTTTTTTTTTTTTTTACTTCAATGAGCTCCACATACAGAGTTGCTTAGAAATTTTTGTAATCAGCTTATTTTTCATGCTGTTGGTCAGAACTCTGGGCTGACAGGCACCAAAAGGCATCGGCATCTCCCACGAGCAGGATGCGGGCTTTCCGCAGAGCCGGCTGCTGGGCTGCGTCGGTACGGGGGCGGTGGCACAGCAGGGCTCTGGGGGCACACAAGTACGAATGCCTTTCTCCAGGTGAGGAAAGGACCAAGGTCTTCGGGCAATTAGGGGTTTTGTAACTCTTCTTGCAAGAGTGGGGGCACATGCTGCGGAAGGAACGAAGCCAGGGTCAATCCCTGCCCGAATTGCACCGTTTAATGCAGCACCAGCCCCGCTGCAGGCTGGCCGGCTGGATGCTGCCCAAGCTCCCCGGGAACGGCGATGTAATGAAGTGGATTTGTAGTGCTGCTATGCACAGTTAAACACATAATGTTTTTCACCCAGAGAAACCTGCATTTTTACAGTTGGAGCAATGATTTTTTATGCACACAATATTTTTCTCTACAGAGCTGCTGACACGTGCAATAGCAAACAGAGGATGCGAGCGAGGCTGGGTGTGCACGCACGCATAAATCGTAGTTTGCTTTTCAGTTTCGCTTGGGAAAGGGCTTTGAGCTCTTCTGCAGCAGACGGGGACAGCAAAAGCAGGAAGACATTTGCGAGCACGTCCATGGATGTCGAATGTTTCCTGGATCTGACACAGTGACGGTTTGTCAGAGTCACCTCGGCGTGTCCCAGCAGCCTGTCCCTGCTCCCCGCAGCTGCGGTGGTCGGGCGCTTTCTGCTGGGCTGTCTCTGGGTTTGAGCACACGAGGGATGAGCTGGAGCGGCTGCGTGGTGGTGGTTGTGTTTTCCTGGCTGTGTTTGGCCTCCGCTGGTCAGTGGCTCGAGCAGAAGGTGTCTCTGGAGCATCGCACGGCCCCTCGAGGGGGGCTTGGGCTGGGGGCTGCTCCCCCTCTGCCCGGTGCCATGGGCTGGGGTGACGGTGTGAGGGGAGGGGGCAGTTTGCAGGGGCAAAGCCCGGCTCCTCCTGGGCAGTTTGGGGTTTGGCACAAGTCAGTTGTGGTGGGGGCAGAGGCAGGGCTGTGCGGGGAGGGAGGCTGGGGGTCCACCATCCACTGGGG
>VZTO01015727.1:16021-47061 GCA_013400615.1 Syrrhaptes paradoxus | reverse complement strand
AGGAAAACACTTGCAAAAAAAAAGAGAAGAAATTCAGCCGAATAGCCGAACGCCCCAAGTTTTGGTCAGGGCTGGATTTAATTTTTCATGTGTAGGATGCTAAAGTGTTCCCCACGCACTAGTGAATTACACAGAGAGCTCACCCCGGGGAGGGGAACGCTCAGCTTCCAACCGTCGAGCGATCCCATTGACTCCTCATGTGCTTAAACACAGGCAGGTGATGAAAGCCTGGGCTGTACCGCTGTGACAGCTCTAATGGAAGCTGATGGAACTTGGTGGTGAACAAGGGATGGTGGGATTGGGGAAGATCCGGCTTCTATCAGGATCGGTTGGTACTCCAGTGCTGAATTTGTGTAGCATCTGGCACACAAGGCACTTTTTTTCATATGCCATGCCTGCATTAGCATGGTTTTTTAAATGGCATTAGTCAAACGATGCAACGTCCTTCATGCAAAGCAGCGCAAGGTGCATCTGTTGATAACGCTGAATTTCTTTTCAATGTGAAGTAAACTTTTGTGCTTCTAAGGTACTGATCAGCCCACGTGGTGCAGGTCTTAAGCTCTGGTCTGGCAAGGTGGCTGTAAATGACAGGATATCAGAAGTGTTAAGGGTAGTTACAAGATGCTCTCAGAAAAACCGTGCTGATACTGAAGGTATCGGCCGAGGGTCTTATTTCCCAGAGGAAGCAGGGTGTCAGTCTGTGATGGCAGCGCAGTGAAACCCTGCCAGGCTGAGCGGTTCTGTCCCCAAGTGTGAGGCATCCATAGGACACAGTCCCTTCCCATCCTAGCAGGTAAGTGTGCTGCCAGGCTCGTCTCTGTGCAAGGTCAGAGACTGACAACTCTTCCAGCTCAGCCATCCCAGCTCCTGGTATCTGCTTTGAGTGGCCTGGACACGTGCTCATGTTGATGCAAACAGGAGGGTGGCCGTAGGAAAGCCATGGGCATCGCCTGCCACCTCTGCAAGGAGGAGTCCTGGGGGTGAATCACAGGTGGAGGAACATAAATCCCTCTGAGACCATAAGGAATCACAGTTGTGTGGCAGCCACCAGCTCTTGCCTTTCCTCCAGGCGCTGGGAAGCGCTCAGGACCCCTTTGGGGGGACGTGCCCTTCCAGGTTGCCTTTTTTGCTGCTTCCCTTTCTGCTCTGAGCAAGCAGTTGCAGAGCCTGAGCCGTCTGTCAGCAATTCTCCTTAGTTATGTCTTTCTGTCTTTTGCCCTAATGGCTCTGTATCTCTTGGGACATTTATAGGAGCCTTTGTCTCCTTTGGCTGGAGTTCTGCCACCGCCTCTTCCACTGCCTTACTCCTCCTGCCCTGGACCTTCACCTCTCTCTGTGGACCCCAGTGGGAGCTGCAAGCTCCTGGGAGCTTCTCCGTGATGACTTGCTGGACGTGTGGGAAGGGGCAGGCAGAGGGAGCTGAGCCCTTGATCCATTTTTATCTTTTCAACCCTTCCCCTAGGCTGGGCAGAAGCCAGTTCCTCAGCTGGAGGTGGTGGAGAAGCCTCCGGTGCCAAGGTTTGGTCCATCGTTAGAGAATTAGCTTCAAAACCACAGAGCTTCTCGGCTGCTTGGAGTTCCCGTGAATTTTAAAACCTATCTAGTGCGTTGAGTGACTTGTGAGAAAGAAAAATAAACCCCAGAAAGCTGGCAGCCAACTTGAAATTAAACAAAGCAAAACAAAAAAATGGCCCCTGTTTGGAAGAAGCAGAAATGCCGCTGAAATGTGTCAGTCACGCTGCTTCGCCTTGGATGTGATTTCGAGACAATTCGTGGAGTGACTCTCATGCTGTGACACTGCGGGGATGATAAAGGCATTCCAAGTCATGGGATAATCCCTTTCCAGAGTTCTTAACCTGTTTCTGGAAGACACTTTCCTGTGTCTTTGGAGTGGTTCTGTTGTTCCACTGCCTGGTTCCAGGGGGTTAAATTTCCTTTCCTAACTCTTTCCCGTACTTGCTTTTGGAAAAACAGACATTTTGAATCCCAGGAGCTGCTCCAGCTGGAATCCCCCCTGCTTCCCACGCCAAGCCAGCTGTGCAAAGCCCAGGCTCTGGCTTTTCTGCTAACGTAGGAGTGCAGGTACTGCCCAGCAGCAAAGCCAAGGAGAAAAACCCTCTTGTTCCGCAGCACTGACAACACAGCCCGGCCAGCTCCTGCAAACAGGCTCCTCATCGCTGGTCTGTGCTGCTCCCAGGCTCCCTGGGCACCTCTGAGTGAGGATATTCCCCCCAGGATGCTGTATGGAATCTCTTTGCGCCTGCCCACCCAAGTGGGCAGGGCACCGAGAGCACTGGGGGAACTGGAAAAGGAGAGCAGGGGCTCGAGAGCAGCCCTGCAGCAAGGAGGGGGCTTCCTCCTGCTCTCGGCAGCTCGGAAAGTCCTTTCCCAGTGGTAAGACTCAGGAGTTTACTGAGCTCTGCAAGCTCTCTATTTTCCACCAGGTCCCCTGAGGCAGAAGTTTCTCCAGCTCTTCCCCCCCACCTTTTTTTTTTCTTCCCACTTTCAAGTATCTTTGCCGTTTCTCGCTGCTTTTGAACGAATGTAAATAACAGCTTGGCATTTCCCATTGGCAGCTGGCCCTAAACCAAAGGTCAGCCCAACGGTAGTCGCAGTGGCATTTCCACACGCCAGCGTCCATCTGTGGAAACGCGCTGGGTGTCTGAAGCTGCAGCTTCCTGGGAATTTGAAACTGAAGACGCTTTGCCCTAAACAATTAAGCTGCATTTCAGAGCTGAGTTCCTTGCAGATGCTCAAGAAGGCTCTTCCTGTAAATGATACGTCCTCCGACCAAGGTCAGAAATGCCGTTAGGCAAAATAGCTGAGCGCTTTTTAAAGTTATCCCCCTCGCCGCATCAAGGGTATATTAATTATATAACGCTCAGGATTACAAATCAAAGAGATTCACTAAATCAGATCGGAGTTGTCTCAGAAAAAAAAAAAAGAGAGAGAAGTGGATTGAAAATCTATTATTAAACCAGCTACAAGCATTGAATGAAAGAACACAGAGTTGATATTATCTTTGTTTTGTTAGGATTATGCGTTCTTCTCAAAAGCACAATGAATTTTACAGACAGAGCCAGGCTGTAAGTTTTACTTTCGTGGCGGATGCTGCTTGCCATCACTGAAGTACACATCAGTCTAAAATCATTCTGGAATTTTGCGTTGCAGTCTGTGTCGGACAACGCCGATAGCAAAGATCTTTGCGCTCCGTCTTGCAAGGAGCAGTGAGGTGCCGCAGTCATCGTCGTGGCATCAGCCCCTTTCTTCCCGCACACCGAGGGCAGGTCTGCAGCAGCCTGGGCAGGAGACCCGCTGCTCCGGAGCTGTTCTCCCTGTTTTGTCCTTTGAACCAAGCCCTGTTTGAAAAATTGATGGGGTCTTAGGGTGAGCGTTAAGAGGCTGACAGTCCCTCTGGTCCCCCAAGCGTTTGAGCTTTGTAGCCCTAAACAAAGGAAAGGGCTTTTATAGAGTAAAATAGGGATGCTATTAGGTCAGTGGTGAGCAGGTTTGCAAAAGCTGCTCAAAATAACTAAGGAAGGGTACTGTGCATCTGCATTTATAGCCAGCTACCCATTATGGATGACCTTTCCATCTCAAGTGATCTTCCAAAGAACCGGAGGGAGCTTTTTATAGAACTTAAGAGAAAAAAAAAATAGATTTGAATCAACAAAAAAACCTGCCCCTCACCCTGTGTTGTGCATGTATAGAAAGTCTCTTCTGGCAAGGAACTAGCCTTTGAAAGACGAAGCAAAGGCAAATCGTGCCACCTGGGTATTGGCAATTAGAGGCTTCTGCACCAGAGTATCCATCCTTGACCTTAGCTGATTTAGACTTTTAAATATCAGCCCCCACGGTGGCAGAGGGCTACTTGCTGGACACAAATATGTGCATCTTGTTAAAAAGTGACTTTCAGGGAGGAGAGGGGGTGAGAAGACTGTGGTGCATGTCCCAGGTCCTGAGCCAGCGCTCGCAACCTTCCATGGTGTGGAAGGTCAAAGCAGATTAATTTTTCCACAAGCCCCTTCCATCCTATTTTCCAAGTTGTGTCAGGGCTTAAAATAGCTTGCTTTTTAAATATTTCCGTAGGAAACGGGAGACAGTTTGTAGATAACGTTTTTCACAGAGAGAATTTTTCCACCGTGAGTCACCATTTTTGTTAGTTGTGACTTTTTAAAGGATTTTTATCTCTACATTCCTGCCTGCTCTTCCTTCTTCCTACAGGACGTTGTCTCCCGTGATTTATAGCCACTTTATGATGCTGCTTACTGCCAAATACGTCCTGTAATTCACCTGACAAGAGGAAGGATTTTGTCGGAGAAGCTATCGCTCTGCCAAGTCAAAATTCCCATCCACCAAGAGCAGGCAGGGTCGGCTCCTGCCTCTGCTCAGGTCAAGGTTTTTACTACCCGCCGTCACATTAACAGCCTCTTTGGGCTTTGGCGGTACCTTTTTCCGGAGAGGACCGTTAGTGACATTAGTATACAGCACCCCTCTCCGAAAAAAGCGCTCCGGTGCCTCCCCTTCTGCGCCGGGCGATGCCGTGATGCCTTCCCAGGGCTGATATGGAAATGTGCTGCCCGCAGCCCCCATCTCCAGCACCCTGCCTAGACCAGCTTGGCAAATTTGGCTGCTCCAACACCTTTTTTTTTTTCTTTTTTTTATTCTAAACACATTTGGGCTTTACTTGTGTGCAAACAGCAGGCTCTGCAAGGCAGGCTGAGCTGCTGCAGTCTCGAGGAGGGTTTGGGGACCCAGGTTCATCTGCCTTCAGATGGCTTTGGCCCAGACAGGAGGTGAGATTGGACTAAGTCTGTAATTAAGCTCCAAGCCCATGAGGCTTTGCCCTTGAAAGCAGCATTTTGGAGTTATTCCGGCAGCAGCCGAGGGAGGGGGACAGGAGGACTGTCACGAACTGATAAGTGGCTGATGTAGGCTCTGGCTGAGCGGGGGAAACGTGGGGCAGTGCAGCCGTCAGTGCCGACCTCGCCCACATTCAGATGATGTGTTTGATGGCGTTGTGCAAGTCTCGCTTCCACTTCGACAAGGGAAGGGGGCTGCCCTTCAGGCTGGAAATGGAGCCTGACTTCAGTGGTAGCGGCGCCAGGCTCCTGCTGGACCTTGGTGACAGCCCCACATGTACACGGTGTTTAAAGTGAGGTTTTAGAGGTCTTCTCTTGGCTGTGGAGTGGGTGGAGGATGAAGAAGAAAAGTGACTGTCATCCCTCTGCACTTCTGAATATGTGACTGTTTCACCTTGCTTTGGATGCTAGAAATAGGAAGCGTGATGCTTGGCCTCTTACCTAGAAAAAAGGTTATCCGTGCTTTCTTACGGCTTCGGCACAGCAAAGTACGATGCCAGCCAGCTTCCCAAGTGCAGCTCTTTCCATGGAAGCGCTGCTCTCCTTCCCCGTCATGATGGCAGAGATTTCACCTTCTTGGGCTTCCTCATTCCCAGTTATTCTCCAGCAGTGCAGAGATGAGCCGTAACGTGTGAACGCCTCAGTATAGATCATCAGGAAGAGGAGGTGACTCCTTAAGCATGGATATAGTTTTGGGCAGAGCAGGAATACATTCCTGGCAGCTCGCAGGGTTGTAGAGGTGCCCCTCTGATGTCTGAAGCGTGTTGGCTCACTGGGTGATGCTGGTCTCCCAGCCTGGAGGCGCAGGAAGCGATCGTTGCGATCGCTCAAGGCTGCATAAAGGATTAGAAAAATCTTCCCAGGCACCCTCATGCGTTTCGGTCTCTAATTGCAAACCTCCGAAGAACAGCCCATTAGAGCAGCTTATTAAAAGCAACAAACGAAGCTTGCATTTGTCATGACTCCAAGTCTTCAACTTATAACTCTTAAAAGCCACAGCTATATATGGCAGAGCCTCTCGGAGATGAGTCTAGCCACTAGAAATGTCGTTTAACTCCAAACACTGTCTGGGTCATCTGCAGCCCTGCGGTAAATTAATTACATTGATTTCAGGCACGGCTGTTGGGGCCCATCATATATATATATAAATATACATTTCATTAACAAAGCCTGCAGCCCAGGGTTTGAAATGATGCCAAGGGTGTTGATAAGTCCTCCCAGCACAGGTTTATTAAAGTTTGCTCTCTGGATGGTTGAGTTTCCAAACCACATAGGCATTGCAAGGGTCACCTTTGCTGGAAAACCGTCGGCTTTCCTCACCTGGGATAGCTGCAGGTGCTGGGGTTGGTCTGGCCAAGAAGCAAGGCAGCGGCGACAGGCCATGGAGGTCTGGGAGGTCCCACTGCAGCTCCAGGCTCCTCTACATTGTCCCTGCCCATCTGCAGCCCTTTCCTTGAAGGCAGGGCTCGAAGGAGAAGTCACAGCATGTTTCCAGCCAGCTTGGCTTTTGGCGAGGCTGCTGCCTCGGCGCTTCGTTCCTTCCCTGCGAAGGGGATTTCACGCTGCAGGTGTTGTCTCAATAATCTTCACCGTTCCGTGGATGTGTCACCTGCTTCTAGACCGAGAAAGCCCTGCATGGAGCCAGGAGGTGGAAGGCTTTGCCCCTTCTGGAAGCTGTCAGCACCCAAAAGCAGGGGCTGGCGGAGCACGGTGGGTTTGCTGGAGTTTAGCATCCAGTTTTGTTGGCCTCAGGGATTTTTATATTCTAAAGTTTATCTGCCCAATCAAGATGTCCTTTTAACACAAGCAGTAATAAATCTTCCTTCGTGCTGCCTGTTCCGGCCAAGTGCTCCATTCACTGACCTAGCCGAGTGCTGCTGGGAGTGGAAAGCGAATTTTGTTGTCCGCTGATCCACTTTAATTTGTTTCTAATAGCTTTAGATTTCCCCTGATGTTACACCTCGGAGTATTCTGACCCGAAGCGCACAGCGTTATGCGACGCTGTGCAGGAGCGAGGCTGTATCAAGGCGTATTTCTCTTGCACTTGAGCATTTTTCTGCCTCCCCGTAAAGGGATCGAGTGAGGTCCAGAGCACTCTGCGTTCAGTGCAGGGAACTGGTTTTGTCTCGGAGCAGCTCAGTTGCTGATGAGGTGCCCAAAGAGTTTGCTTCGTTTAAAAAAGCAACAAGCTCTCTTCATTTGAAGGAAGTGGTTGCCTTTCAGGGTAGTTGAACTGTTGTTTCAAAAACCTTGACTTTGGGAGAGGTCTGGTGGCAGCAACAGGAGATGCCGGGGGGAGGAAAGGGGCTCCTAGCTAAAATCTGAACTAAGTCATCACAGCCACAGTGATCTTCTGGAGACACACCAGCTCCCTGCACTCAAATCCTGCGAGGTTAAACCCAGAAAATGGCAAAATTGACTCAAAATACATAATGCTTGTGCTCCCTTGGTGTGCTTTTGGGTTTTGGACCTCTGGGGTTCACTCGGATCAGTGGAGAGGTTTGGTGAAAGCTCAGGTTCTCCTGTATGACCCCACAAGCTGGGGCATTATGAAAATATCAAATATTGTCAGTGATAATGAAAAAAAAAAATTGGCACCACTGTTTAGAAAATGCTTGCAAGTTGTTTTGCTGATGCGAAATGAGCTTAGAAAGACATTTTTCACCAGCTGTAATTTAAGTAAGCACATAATCCAGTATGTAATTCTGTAAATCATTGCATGCCTGAAGTTATTTTGCATCATAATTTAAGACGGTGCAGTTTCAGCATGTTAATTTTGTCTAAACAGGCTGTTTTAATGTGTTTAGGCATTGTAAGTTATACTTGATAAAAATCTGATGGGCACAATTATTTTTTCAAGAATAACATGTTATGATGATTTGAGGAGAAATGACGAGTGAGATCTTCAGCCGACTTTAACTGGAGTACGTCTGCACCTGCTTGTGCATCCTGCTGAAGATCCTCCTGTTGTTTCTTCTGCACTATGCTCTTTTTCAGGATGAATTACTTTAATAGTTTTGTTAACAGAAAAATTGGCCGCGCAAGTTCTCTGAGAAGGATAAAGGGCAATTACTGAGGTGCAGCCAGCCTTGGGTTACGGACTGATGCCAGGCTGGAGTAGTGGCTCCACTCAAAGTTTAAGCACATGGGTGGCCCCGTTAATCCCAACGGTGGAACTCAAGTACGGGAAGCACATGGTTAATTGTTTCTCAGGACCGGGATCTATCCGCTCTCCCCAAGGGGTTTTTCCCCAGCGGTAGCACCTGCCATGAAATTCTTGCAGCCCAGGGTGTTAAGGTCCAGAAAGAATAATGACAATGGGAAGGAAGAAGTGCATATGAAAAATGTTGCGAATGTATTTGCACCTTGCCAGGGCGGTGAGATTATTCCTTATCCTGGGCCTTTTTGTTTGCTTTTCAGTTGCTGCGATCATGGCTGTGGGTGGGCTTCCTCTCTGCGTGCTGTTGCCTATCCGAGCCTCACATGGTCAGTGTTCCCACCCGTGCTGGCTCCCGTTCCGTGTCCTCCCTCCATGTGTTCTGTGCTCAGTCTGCCTCTCCCTCCTTTTCTTGTATTGGCCTGGAAATCGCTTTCTCATCCAACCTCTGCACCCAGCTTGTCTCTCGCAAAATAGCGTGACCCGAAGCAGAGCGTGTCCCCAGTAAGAGTAGGGGTCCCGGGGGAAAAAAATTAAAAATGAGCCTGATACGTTATGCTGTGATCGATCCAGATACCGCACCAGAAACGTCATGTGCCGTGATAAAGCCAAACATCTTCATCAAATCCTGCTTCTTGTCACCAAAAGGGGCTGGGGGGAGGTAATTTGCCCCAGAAGGGCGGCGAGGGGCAGGTGGGAGTGGAAGGGTGTTTGTAACGTGCATGTCAGTGACATGAGCTGTATGTCATCGACAGATGTGTCCATCAATGACATACATGGTGGTGTTTGCCGGAGATATGTTCCAGTAGCGTTGGACATATCTCTGCGGGCGTGGAGAGCCGGGTGTCCGTGCTGCATGCTGCCCCGTTCTGCCACCGGCTGGGCTGCCTCACCAGGCTCTGCTGTCTGTCCTCTCCTCTTGTCCCACTCATCGCAGGAAGGGGGATTTTAATTTCTGTTGGTTTGAGTGGGTGCGAGTTGAGTTGCTCCCTGGAAGGGAATGAGCTTTGAGTCTCTGGACCGGCTGTAATCTGGGCGGGCAGAGGTCTTCCTAGGAGACTCCCAAAAATCATCACCCCCATCACATCGCTGCTTGAGACGTCCCGCTCTCTTGAGATGCTGGTAAACTGGGAAGGTTTTGCGGCAGAGCTGGGCAAAGGGCATGAAGCTCCTCTGCTGCGTTTTCTGGGGGACGCTGAGGCTTTGCGTGGTGTTGGCTGGGACACGCTGCAGTCCCCAGCTGTGGGGCACAGCAGTCACCAAGATGGACCGTTTTGGGGTCCTCTAGTGCTGTATTTTGGCTCTGACAGAGGCCTGAACCAGGGAGTAGTTTTCAAATAAAAATCCTGAAGGTCCTGAAGCAGAAGGCTTTTTAATTTTTTTTCCTGCTGGAACATTTTTTAAATTGGTTTTCATGACCTTTGAGTGCTTCAGAGCAGTGTTAGCAAGCAAGGCTGCTCGGGTCAAAGGGTTTGGCTGCAAATTGTTCTTCTGGTACACGTGGTTGTTCCTGCGAGCCACCGGTTTGGCAGTGATTGTGCTAAAAAAAAAAAATACCTCTTGGTCCTTCTGTTGTGGCCGCGCCACCAGTGCACAGACAGCCCCTCGCTGGGAGTCGTGCTTCAAATGTCCTCAGCGAGGCTCCCAACCCGTGTGGCACCAGTGGCAAATACCAGCTGTGCCTGCTCGGAGGACACCAGGAGTGGACTGGATGGCTACGAAGAAGAGAGATGCGTAGGGAAAACTTGGCTGACCTGGAAAATACCCTCTGAAAGTTTCCTCCTGAGCTGGGGAGAGGCTGACGTGGCGGCAAGCTGGGAGGGAGAAATGGGAAAAGTGACTTCAAGGCGCAACCATGCTATAGGAAGTCACGACAACCTCTTTAGAGAGATTTATGGAGATCACTTCAGAGGGAGCTTCCTGCGAGAGGGGGAAATGGTATCTTGTTTAAATTATTCTTTAATTGTTCTTGCAGTGGTTTAGGAAAGCGGGGAGTCATTCGGTACAAAAGCAGGGAAAGACTAAAGGCTAAAAATACCGCGGCTGGAATTTGAGAAACTTCCTTTGTAAGGCATCCAAGTGAACTGGAGGTCAAAGGCAGGGTTGCACCATGTAGAGGGGGACAGCGGCGGCTGGGAAAGCAGCTGGGAAGATGGTGAGGTAGGGAACCTGCCTCTGTTCTGGTCGGGCCAGTCGTCCAGTCTACCTTTGAACTGGGCTGAAGGTCTTCACTTGTCATCTCAAGACCTTTTACTGCTCTTTTGATCCCATTCTCCAGACTACAGGGCTTTGAGAGTAGGCAGAGGAGCAGCTGAATGAGTGAGATTCCCAGATTTACTGTCCAGTGCAATGGAAAAGTTGTTCTTGCATCAGAAAAGCAAGAGGAAAGTGAACAGAAAAATGGGAAACAACTTCCAGTATAAAAGCTGTTTGCTTTACACCAATCTCTTGAGTATTCCCTGGTTTCGTGATACTGAATATATTGTAGGATTGCAAGCAGCAAATGCAAATGCTGACCATGGACCAGCATCGCTAGAGGTAGAGCTGTGCCTCTGGCTCTCAGTCTCAGCAGTGTTTATCCAGGCTAAAACTATTTTCTGAACACGTTATTATCTCCACACATGAGCGGAGACGGCAGGATCTTGGCCAGAGGGATGGAGCCCGGTTTGTTTGTTCCTCTGGGTGGAACGTGGTCCTGCCCTGCAACACGTATGCAGCCTTATTGCTTTAACATCTTGGAATAAATCGTCTGAAATGAGCACTAACCCCTTGTAAACAACAGCCTTGCGGTCCTCACAGACCTCCTGTAAGATAGCAGCTCGAGATGGGATGGATGCATTCCTCAAAGTTGGTTTGTAGTGAAAGATGTGCCTCTGAGTGAGGGTCTGGGCCCTGGAGAGCAAAGGGGCATTTTGTCTGAGTTTCAGAGGTTAATTTGGCTCATATTTAAGAAGTTAAATACTTGTCTAGATTTCTGCAGGACTGGGATAAGAAATTGCGTGCTGCTTCGGGGCACAGACCGTTCGACGGTACTGGCTGCTCCGAGTGAGGTGAGGTCCCTCTCCTCATCGGGGACTTCTGAGTGCGGTCCCCGTGTGCATCTGCAGTAATGCCTTGGCCCTGTGCTGAGATGCACTGGCCTATGCCAGTAAAAAAAAGTGTATAAAGACTCTCCCACATCACTGCCCAGAGCTTGGATGTCCAGGGTCCAGCTTTGTTTAGAGACAGTCCCCTGACTGTGTCCTGCGCAGGTTGACACCAGTGTGGTGGCCCCAGATAGAGAGTTGGAAACTCCCTCCCTTGGGCATCCTGAGCTTTTGGGGGATGCTGAGGGGCCGCACCCCACCAGCAAGGGCACCCCGCCGCACAGGGTCGGACACGGAGTATCTCTGTCAGTCCAGGGAGAGCCAGCATCATCCCACCTCGTTGCCTAAAGGATTTTTCTCCGTGAATTGGCTTCTGCCATGTGAGGCAATGGGCATCGGTTTCCCAGCTGGATTCTTCATCCTTCTACCTGTCCGTTTTATATTTTATAAACCTATATAGGGATCATTTTACAACTTCACTTTTATAATCTGCTCCATAAATATTTTATGAGCTGCCTGCCAATCTGCAAGTAGTTTTTAAATAAGACATGATGCCTTAAGAATATTTAAAATCTTGTTTTTTTTTTTTTTTTTTTCTTCTCTGATACTTTTATTGCAAAACACAGAGCCAAACAAGGAAGACATCTGCTTTCTAGATACAGAAACTGGGACAAATCCACGACAGGAGTAAATGAGCTGAGATTCAGGTGTGCTGCTGAGTTACATTAACTCTTTGACTGAGTGTCTCCAGCGCGGTGGGAGATGAAGTGAGCATCGGGATCCTTTATGCTTCCGCTCTATGTGATACAGAAAAGATAGAGGAAATCTATGATTTGTACAATGACATTAAACTGGAGAATGAGTCTTCCATCAGGAGGCTTTTGACTCACAGCTTTTCCCATAAATATTAAACGCAAGAAGCAATGGATTATTTCACAAGCAAGTGGAAGCTTTATCTTCCAAAAAATACATTAAGAAGCCACAACAGTTAGGTACTTTTATCTGCCAGTAAGGTTCACATAGTGAGTCGGAACTCTTAACCTGAAATAGTAGATTTTTATGGGATTTAGTTGGGGAAGAAAGGAGAAAAAAACTCTGTGTGTGTGTTATTGAACGCATCTGAAGGTTGAGAAGGAAAGACATGCGCTTTAGCCCCGGTCAGCACGTACCTGGCCTGGGTGGTTTGAGAAAGCGAGCGTGCAAAGGGCACGGACGACTGCAAAGGGCAGGTTTGCAGCCAGCTCTGGCAGCGACGCCAAAGTGTTGCTTGAGAGTCGCAGTCCACCAGCTGCCATTTCGCCTTGGCGTGTCTTGTTCTAACGATGCTTTGGGAGTTTTCGTGTGATTTCCTATGCTAACGTGATGTGCTGCTGTATGGGGTACCCAGCTGGAGAGAGGGTACAGCCGCAGCCCCTGGTTTTGCATCAGCCCTTTGAGGGGTCCCTGGGTGATAAAGCACAAACCATTGTGCATCAACGTGCGCCCGGATCACGGGACACAAGTGATGGTATGTTCCCCATCTCCCTCTCCTCCTTCTTTACGGTTGAAGCATCAGGAGATGCAGTTAGTAAAAAGGGCAATGCTGGAAAAGCTTATTTATGGGTGAAGTGCTCCAAACCTGAGGAAGAGATGAGAGGATTTGCTTGAAAAGGCGAACAGGAGAAATCTTGTGTGTGTGTGATTGGTAGGAGGATGCATTTGTGTATTTTTAAGAGGAAAATCGAGGTTTGAATAGATACCTTGAAAGCCCCTTCTCACACATACACCCCAATCCAGAAAATGACTTCTGCAGAAAACTGATTTAATTTCTGGCAACTTGAAGCAGGAAAAAATTGGGGTTGTCAGAAGTGGGAACTGATACTGCTACTCTTATCCCTGGGTTTATACTTAAAGGAGGCAGTATGATGAAGGAGAAGAATCCATTTTTACCCAGGGATCATAAGCACCCGAACACCCTTTGGAATGACCCTTACTCCCAGGGTGTCCACGTCCCCGCCGTGGTTAATTTTGGAGTTAATTAGGCAGGACTCCATCTCAGGAGATGGCTAGAGCATGGTGATGAGCGTTGCTGCAGGCACCATGTGGGGATAACCGCACCGCATCTCCGGGCACCGCGTTGCCGCTCTCGTGGGCGTTGCATTCGGAGCAGGATGGTCTCTGCTTGGTCGCTGCTGCTGAAGTCGCGCCCTGCATGGATAGCCTGGCTGTTCATTGAGTGTGACCTGTTTATTGGCCTTGTCATCTCCCTGCCTGTGTCCTCGGACTGCCTGCTAGCCTCCCTCTTCTCTTCCGTACCTCGTATCGATCCATTCCCCCGCCCTTGCACGACCTCCACAGTCTGCTTTTCCCTCCTCCTCCTTGGCACGCATCGTCCCCTTCTCCAGCTCGTGTCCCTGCTCCCCTTCCCGGGACCAACTCCAGGACCTCGCGCTGCTTTCGCCCTCCCTGACCCTCCAGCGTCCAGCCCAGCCGGGGCCAGCTGGACAGCAGTGCCTGCATCCCGGTGTCTTGGGGATTGTGTTTGTAATTGCGATCGTCTCTCAAATCCGGTGCCAAGATCCTCTAGCCGAAAGGCTGCCTGGCCCCTTGCAACCAGGCAGGCAGCAGTTCCCTGTAATGGGGCTTCACGCTGAGGAAGTGTTTCATGCAGATGCCTATTGCTGCCTCCTCCTAATTGCAGTTTTGTTTCTGCTAACCGTACGCTCCTCCTCGCTGCGAGTGATGCTGGAGTGCTTGCATGCCCCTGTCTCAAAGTCACGGGCAATGGAAGAGGGGACTCCCAAGTTTCTCAGCTTTAAGCGGCTCCTTGGAAACCCAAGGCTCTCTTTGAGGTGTGCCAGCTGGCGATCCCCCGCACGCTGGCTGGCTTGCAGGTGTCTGCTGCAGGTTTTTCACTCCTCCAAGCGCTGTCCCTCTGTCTCGTGTCCGTGCGGTTTGCTTTAAGGATGATCCAGTTCTTAGATCCAGTTGTTATGTCGGGTCCTTGGAAAGACTGGCAGATATATGTGCACCATACATCCTCATCCCATATATTTTTCAATATATACGTGTGTGTACATAGCGGTTTTCCTTGCCTATGCAGCAACTCCCGGGTGGCTGCGGTTGCAATGGCACGGTGGGGTTCAGCAGCATCCTTGTGCTGCTCGGTGCTAACATGAGAGCAAGACCGAGCAAGGTCAGGCTGTGACGGCGTGCCTCCTTCCGTGTCCATCCCTGCTGGGCAGAGGGGAGTGCAGGAATGGTAGCTCCCCTGGGAAAAGACAGGAGATGTGCAGGAAAACCCATCAGAGCCAGGAATATATAGGAGACCCTTGAGGACAGTGAGGCAACAGGTTGTTTTTTTTTAACCCATGATTTTGCACGTATAAGACATTAATGGTTACACAAGGCTGTTTTCTAAACTATCAAAATGTCAAGTTCTGTGCAGATGCCCAGTGGATGCAGGGGACCGTGCAACACCTGCACCACGGTACCTGCAAAAGCTCCGTGGTCTGGGAGATGCTGCTTCTGCATTTCGAATGTTTCATCCCATTCCCCTTCCATCGTCCTTCCTGTTCTTGCTCTTTTTTTTTTTTTTTCTTTGTAATAATAGCTAAATTAGATGTCTGGTAAAGTGGAGTTGCTCAGAAGCATCTGTGGGATTTAGAAGCACAAGTCCAATTGAAAAGCAGCGGGCCCTGGGCCCTGGATCCCGCCAGGGAATCACAAGTGGTTTGATGAGCTAAAACTGGGACAGCAGCGATGTGGCCGCTAGAGAGGCTGGATTTGGCGCTGCTCAGGGTTTTTGTGATTTGAAGTAATGAGCAGGGTTCTGCCATACTGGAGACAAAAGCGCTCTTGTATGATTTTTTTTTTTCCAGGCGATGTGGCTATAGCAAGGCTAAACAAGACCCAGAAGAAGAAAAGATGCATTTTCATAACGGCCACAGTGAGTAAAGATCGGACGTGTGTATGTGCAGTTTGGGCTCTGTGTGGCAATGAGGAATACAAGCGAGAGGAGGGTTTTTTCCAGAAACCATTTTGCTGATAATTCACAGAAGAATTCAGTTTATTCTGTTGCTCAGTAACTTCCCCCTGCTCCAGCCCCCCGGAGCCCTGAGCGTTTGAACGTGCCCAGCTGTTCCCACCAGTGCCTTGTGAGCGGATCTATCCAGCGAGCCCTCTCCTTCTCTTCTGCCTTTGCTGTGTGACTCAAGATGCCATTAATTTTGCTGGGCCAGCATGTGACAGCTGTATGTTTTTGGGGTCTGGATGTACCTGTGGAATACCCATTGCTCCACCCCAGCCAGCCCACTGCTCCTCCCTGCCTCGGTTGCCTCTGCAGAGGAGTGAGGAAGCTCACAAACGCTGTGTTAATGCCCAGAGCTGATTTGGGTACACAAACCTCTGCGGAGGTGCTGGAAAATACATCTCATGGTTGCTGTCAGTCCTTCCGTACATCCAGAACCAGTGTTTGAAAAACCTTCGTCAAGTGCTGTGGGATGTGGGAACGGGGAGCAGCACGGTGCCTTTTGGGGTGGGAAAGGCAAACGCATCTGGAGCGAAAGTCAGATTTCCATTAGTGCTGTGTAATGAAGGCAGCAGGAACCGAGTCAATTAAGAGCTGCAGTGTAATGTAGCTGTCTTATTAGACCGATGAGCAGTTCTGCGTGCCAGCAGCCTTAATGATTGTCAAAACAAACTTATAATATGGATAATGAAAATACTTTTTCCCCTTCTCAAGTCCTGGAGAAAAAGCCCGCTATTGATTATATTTATACTGGTACAACCCACAGGCTTTGTACTGCAAATACTGAGTTCATTTACATCCCAGTAACTCCGTCTGAAATGATGCGGCCGATTGATTAGCTAATGTGTGACTGGCAGGGCATAATTTATTGCAGCTCTCCATCAACCCCCATCCGCCCAACTTGCTTTGCCAGTTGTTCCCTTAACATTTTGCTTTTTTGTACTTTTCCTCCTGGCGTACCCATTCCAGACCCAGAAGGGTCTCCTTTTGCACCAGACCCCGGACTAGCCCGTTACCCAGCACCAAGAGGGATTTTTGGCTGTACATCGTTCGAGCTGAGCACCGTCGCGTGCTTTTCTAAATACGATGAAGTCGCACGTGTGTCACATATCAACTGAATGTCCTTTCCAAGGATGCTTGCTCATACAGCATTTCAAAACACAGAGCATCTAAAAAGTGTTATATATTCATTTTTCCTGTAGAAATAGGTTTTCCTGCTGCAGTGTTCCCCAGCAAAGCAGAGCACGAGGGTATTGCCCATCGTCTGCCATGCCGTGTGCCGGTAACGCTCCTAATTTGTGTTTGCAGTTAAGCTGCCGGGAGTGAGGACCTACATCGACCCCCACACCTATGAGGACCCTAATCAAGCCGTCCACGAGTTTGCTAAGGAGATCGAAGCTTCCTGCATAACCATTGAGAGAGTGATTGGAGCTGGTACGGACCGTGACCCTTACAGCAGCGTGGAGGGTTGGCTTTCTTAGCACAAGGGATTGGGGAAGGGCTGTGAAATCTTTGTACCCTGCAAGTGATGGGGAGCATGAAGTTTGGGACAAACCTGTCATTGTCTGTGGGTTTGAAATTCAGTGGCAGAAAAAGTTCACATTTGGACCAAGCTGAGTTATTTTGGTGGATGCTAAGGGAAATGAGGCACTTAAAGTGGGGAAAAAACATGAAAATTAACCTTTTTCTCCTCCCCCATTGAGGTCAATCTTGAAACAAAAATTAAGAATAGGAAGTAATCTGAGAGAGAAAAAAATGGACAAACCAAAGTCCCAAACCTCCCTGGTTAAAAGAAGAAATTCCCATTTTCTTTCCATTTAAGCTGTTCATTTGGACTTGTATCCCACCTTAAGAATATTTTTATCCTCAGAAATCGTGTTGTTGGAGGTAATTTACTGTTCACCGGAGAAAGGGGGAAAAAAAAAATCCATTTGAGTTACTTTTTTTAAAAAGGTGGTCATAAAATCAGAAAGGGTTTATAGTCTATAAAAATATATGTTGCTGTGAAAGGCTGACAGTGTTCTATCTGTTTAACTTACCAGCACAAGGTTAAGCAGCCAGTGGCTTGTGTTTTACAGCTGTCTACACAGGGCGGTGATACAGGATACGTGGCAGGGCTCTTTCATCTACTAGACAAAAACATGAAATGAGGAAAAAGCCCAGTGGAATATAGAGCATCGCTCTTTAGATATAGGAAAATTACATTTTTCTTCCTAGTTTTCTTGTGCTTATGAATTATTTGGCTGGGTTGCACGGTCAGCTCAGTAGATGGATGCATACCGCATGTTCCTCCGGCACGCTGTGATCCCATTCTTTCTGGTTTTTCCTCTGAAGGTGAATTTGGGGAAGTCTGCAGCGGGCGACTGAAGCTGCAGGGAAAACGTGAGTTCCCCGTGGCTATCAAGACGCTGAAGGTGGGCTACACAGAGAAGCAGAGGCGAGATTTCCTGGGAGAAGCGAGCATCATGGGGCAGTTCGACCACCCCAACATCATCCACCTGGAAGGTGTCGTCACAAAAAGTAGGTGCAAGTTGCTGTGGATCTGTCCTAGAGAGGTGGTTAGGGGAAAAAAATTCGGGTAGCTTGCATTTTGACTGCATCTTTCATCATTTCTCATAAAACAGCGAACTCCCTTTGCCCAAAATTTTGCACTTTGTAGATCCAGCTGGGAACAGCTTCCCCAATGCTGCAAAAGGGGGTTTGCACCCAAGGGATTTTGGCGCTCTTCCAGCTAGAATGGGTAGATCATGGCTCAAATGATAAAAAAAGCTGACTCACGCAGGATGTGAACAAGGACAGGAGTTAGCTCAAGTTTTGTTTTCCAGAAGCAGGGAAGAAGATCAGGAGTGTAGCTGAAGGGGACAGGGCTGTATAAAAGCTACAATCAAGGCGAGCTCCCTCTGGGAGCTGGTAGTGATGCTGGTGGGATTGGTTGCCCCTGATGCTGGCATATAGATTATGAGAGGGGCGAGGGCTGGGGGAAGATGTGAAGTGGCTGGAAAAACATTACAAAGGTCTGACTGCTCAGTTAGCAAAATAACCTTCCACAACTTTCCCAGCCCAGTTCTCCCAGTTCCTGTATGCTCTAAAGCGAGGGCAGAGGAAGGGACGGCACAGCCCAGTGTGCCCAGTCCAAGCCTCTCCGGCTGTTGGGGCTGTGCTGAGGCTGTGGGAAAGGTGCAGAGATGTTGTTGCTCTTCCATTTTAAAGCCTTGGAGGATCTACAGTATTTGCATCAAGGATTTTTTTTTTGAAAATAACAAGTCCTTTATTTTCAGATGTATTTTAAGTGTTTTTGGGAATTTTTTGCTAGCTGGAGAAGCACCAGCCTCCCAAGGGTGAGTGACTGTCTCCCCTCTTGTCTTGATGATCGGTGACATCAGAGCTTAGCTCCTGGCACTCAGATGCCAGCATCTGGGGCCATGTGGCTCTGTTAGTACCATTTGGCATTCATCAGCGGCAGCGTCTCCAAAATTAGTTCTTTTTCGGAGCTGTAATAGAGAAGTTAGAGAGACACCAGCCATTTGTCCTATTTGTTTCCTTATAACCTCCAGAAAATCAATGCTGGTTTGCAACCAAGAGCCTTTTCTTGCATTTTTCCTTGAAACTGCATTTCCTAAAACTTCTAAGAAAAAAAAAAAGACATGTTTCTCCCAATAATTGAATAAACATTGAACTTCCTTGGGGTCACCTTGTGTAGCCCTTAATACATGAAAGCCTCACCATGTCCATCCGCCCGGGACAGAAATCTCCCATTTCCAGCCCTGCAGGGGTGTGAGATGTTGGGCAGGAGGTGAGTGATGTTCGTACATCCATAAAAGCTGCTGCTGACATGGTCTTGAGTCTTTTGGGCTGCCAGGGTCTCTGGGGATGAGTGTGAATCCCACTTTTGGAGAGGATCTGGCTCCCTAGCAAGCTTCTTCCTAAGGTGGCCATCTGGTCCGAAGGCGGTGGAAACACAGGAGGCTTTGCTTCTGAACTGGACTGGGAGTGAGTGGCGTTGGGATGCGGGGGGTACGTGCACCCCGAGCTCCTCATTAGCTCAGTAAATGCTTGTTTGCTACACTCCGAATTTTTCCATTAGGCATCTGGAGCATCTTCTCAGCTTTTTTCTTATAAATGGACCGAAACAACCTTGATGAATCCCGAACTACGCTGCTATCTCCAACTATTGTTTAACTTCTCTTTCCCGTCAGTGTTTTAGTTGTTAGCCTATCATAGATCCACATCTTTAGGGTACATCGTCTTCACGGCATCGTGATTGACTTTGGAAGTAAATTAAGTTCGATTGAATTAGGCCATTTTTAATTCTGAACGAGAATATCCGCGCAGGGGCTTAATACCATTTAACTAATCTACTTCGAACGCACACCTTAGTTAATTTGGATTAATTGTCTTCATTGTCCCCATGCAGACAAGCCCTTAGCTATTTCTGCTTTCCAAAGGTAATGTCAGTCCTGTTTCCATTTATATCCCCATGTCCACATGGCATTAGCACATCGGTGTGAGTGACGTCCATGCACATTTACGGCCTCGTAACGCCAGCGGCGGGGAGCCCTGCTGACTCGGAGAATCAGCCCAGCACTTCAGAAGGGCTGAGGTTTACTTTTAATTTACGTTGTCGAAAGTTACTCTATTTGTGTCTTTATTTCCACGCTCCTGGATACGAGGCTAATTTATTCCACGATTCCTGTCAACCTGCAACAGTCAGGTTGATGAAACATAGGTGCCAGAAATCTTCTTTTCCGCTCTCAGGTGGCAACCAAAGGCAGGAATCTGACGGAGGTCCCCAAGGGTGGTGGCATAGCAAAACCCCAGTCTTGCTGCAATGGTGCCTTGAGTTGTCAGGCATAAGGGACCCCATGCTACAGTCATTTAAAACCAAAAAAAAATTTTAAATGAAGGGATATACCTGGGATTGTCCTGCCTTGTATAGCCACCGATGTGCTCACCAGCCTCTAGCAACATCACCCAAGATCTCTCCTCCCTCCCACACGCAGCCCGTGTTGTGCGTAGGCAGAAGGCTGTGGTCCTTGCAGACGGGGCTCATGATGTTCAACAATATTGTCCTTGGACTCGTGGTGCATTTCTCATAGTAAAAGTATGACTGTAGGCAAGCTCCGAGCTCAGGCGGTGGCTGTGATGGTAACTTCAGCACAGGTCCCTCACGCTGCAAGGTTTTGATGGACAAGTTTACAATTATCTTTATTCTGTAGATAATTAAGCAGTAAATTAGGCAAATAGGTAAGGTAAGGGGAAAGTGTGAAGATTGAGATCAGTCTAAATGGCAGAATATCCGCTGATTTTTCGGAGCATTTACCTTCACGTGCATGTTGTGACACGCAGCAGCTCTCGTTGATCATTTCTACCAAAGACATTTATAATGCGCTTTATAAATAATTGACAGCTCCTTTTTTGTCTGTGCTTCATGCTAGCTAATGGAAATTGATTTAAATAAAAAATAATTTACATGTTCTTATAAGATTTCATTGAATTTACAAGGGCTGGAGCACGCCACATTAATTATTGCTATGTCATTGTGGCAAGCTAGCGAGAAATTAGATATAAAAACTGAGCAAAAACTATATATATAATTACCATTAAAGTGACTCGGGCATGAAAATTAATCAAATGGATTTGGAAGAACATTTTTATTCCTGTCAACAATAGGAGGCCAGGTCTTTTGTTAAAAACTTTTATTTTGATTTCCACTCGCACTCACTCCATACTTAAATTGCTTTTGTTCTGCAGCAGAAATATTCCTTTTGTTACTCCCAGGTGTGTTTCCAAGCGTAGTCTCATAGGATTACGTGAATTACAAGGGGTGTAATCCCATCCTTTCCTAGTCTTGGTTTTGGTCAAGCTCAGATACTTCAGGTCATCGTGGCTGGTCTTCCTGGGCTCCTGTTATTCCTTTGGGATGTTGAAGCTCTGGGAAGAGGTGGTGGGTAGGGTGCCAGGGTTCAGCTCACAACCTCTTCCTCAAATATCATCTAAACACCAGGGCTTGGTGCCCCACCCATAATAACGGGGTTACTTTCTATCCCCTCCTCCTCCATTCCCCTATTTCTCCATACATTTGGGCAAAACCTGTTGTCATCCCGCTGGGACAGCAGGTGTAGATTTACTGTTGCACAGCGGTATGTTCACATTCAGGCACATTGTGAAATGACTTCATTATTCTTCATGGTTTTTAGATAAATTGCTGCTAACAAACTGGTGCACTTTTTTTTTTTTTTTCCAGGCAAACCAGTAATGATAGTAACTGAGTACATGGAGAACGGTTCTCTGGATACCTTTTTAAAGGTAATAACTTTAAAGAGGGCCACACGCACACTTTTTCCAGGGGCACCTTGGTTGATGTTTGGATTCTTTGCAATAGCCATGAAATGTTTGCTGGGTGCTGGTCCAGCCATTGGTGCTGTCTGGAGGCAGCAGTAGCTTAGTTCTCTATTTGATCTGTATTTACCCGGCATCATGAAGGACCTGGTTTGTGCATTGATACAAACAGGTAAGAATAAATTGGGGAATATTATGTTTATTTTAGAAGGTGCTCTGCTGCATGGAAATTATTCATTTATCGAAAATCTTATTGACGTTTCAAGAGCACATCCACACTGCACCATGGCAAACCCCAGACTTGCCAGAGCTTTTCATGAAACGTAAGAGCTAGAGAAGGGAGGATAGAGCAAGTGGTTAGGAATGCAGTGGTGGAGTAACGTGGGAGGAGCCCTTACCTCCAAATATTCACGCATGGGCCTCTGCAGGTAGGATTTACATGAACTTGGTGCCGTTCAGTTGGCCAACTCGGAGACAGCCCACCCTGGCGCTTTTATACACATCACTACCCGTGTTCATTCCCACTCGCAATCTCTTCATCAGTCACCGGTGAAAATAGCTCGCTCCTTGATCTCCAGTTAAAAGAACTACATTTCCTTAGCTTTGTCTCTAGAGATCCTAATCCAAACAGGGAAACTTTGAAAAGCTTTGTGGTCAGAGCACGAGAGTAATGAATTATTAATTTCCCTGTTTTTCTTCCCTGGAGACTCGCCTTTGTGTTTTTATTCATGCACACGCAACGCTGAGGGTGCAGAGACTCTCGGCCGATCAAATGTCTCCTTCCCTTTGCAGAAGAATGATGGGCAGTTCACGGTCATCCAGCTGGTCGGGATGCTGCGAGGCATCGCGTCGGGAATGAAGTACCTGTCTGACATGGGTTACGTACACAGAGATCTCGCCGCCAGAAATATCCTCATCAACAGCAACTTAGTCTGCAAGGTGTCTGACTTTGGCCTCTCCAGAGTCCTAGAAGATGACCCCGAAGCTGCGTACACAACCAGGGTGAGTTCTGAGCATACCAAGCTGATGGAGCTCAAGAAAAATGTATTCTCTGGCACGTTTGGGCGTTTGGGCTCTTCATCAAAGAGGTTTCTGCAAATCCAGAGCCTGTGAGTGAGGGTTTGGTGATGTTACCCGTTAATCAGTATCAGATGGATTTTGCAAATGCCTCTCATTGGGTAGTGAGGATGGCCAAATAAGGCAAAACTTAAACTAGTAACTTTTAAGATCATGTTGGGCACCCAAGTTGAATAGCGAACTCTGCAAAGGCACCAGGCTCCCAGCTGTATCCTGTCCCCTTTGGTGCGTACCAAAGCAAGGAAAGAGGAAGAGCAAGTGCTTTGCTTAGGCACCCACACAGAGATGTAAGCCATGGTCTTCTGGACAGTTTGACCCTTTTAAAACATTGACAAGCATCTAACGCCTGTTGCAAGTGACGCACATTGCCCTCAACGTTACCCTGCTGAGGGTAGTTTCCCCCAGCTTGAGAAAAGGCTGCTCCAGCCTCTTCCCATCCATCATCCGTCCTTCCAGGGCATCAGCCCACCCATCCCAGTGCTGCGGAGAGTGGGTGGACAGCACAGGCATGGATAGAACCCCCAATAGCCATGGCAGCGATCAGCACGCCTGGACGTTGCCCATTAATGTTTTTTTCCCAGGGTATTGTTTTGCGGGTGATGAGAGCTCTCTGGGTCGCAGTCCCGGTTCCCCGCAGAGATTTTGCAATCTGGGAAAGGCCGTTCAGCTCTTGGCAGCCGCGGCCCCACGACGGGGCTCAGCGCACGGCTGGATCGGAGCCTCCCCGCAGGCTGGAGGGCTGAGGGCCAGCCCTGCCGCGGCTGCAGCGTGCTGCCTGCGCTAATTGGCACTGCTGAGGAGCTGGCCCCTCGCTTACGGCGTGCGCTGATAAGCCTGTGAATAAGTAATTATTGGAAGAAGGGACTTTTTAAAAATTTGCTTTGAAAATGTGTTCCAAATTCTCTCTTTTTCCAATAACAAACACCGTTGGGGGGCATTCAGGGAGACTTTCCAATATTTAGCTCAACACTGAAAGGAAAGGACTTCACAGTGAAATATATTTTGATAGAAATCAGGGGAGACAACTCTTTAAACCCAATGAGAAAAGCATTTCTTAATCCCAACTCCCCTTTCCCTCCCCTTTTCCTTCTCCGAGCTGGTCTGAAGTTTGATTTCTAAAATGGTAGAAGGGGGAAAAGGAAATAGCAAAGCACATTTGACAGCTGCGGCATCATCGTCGGTCCCACGGCAGAGGCCAGGCAGTCTGGTCTGTGCACACACAGATTTCTGTGCCCGCTACGCAGATCTCTCTGCAGGATCAAGACCACATTAAAGAAAAAAAAAAAAATAAAAAGCATTACTTCTGCAGCAATTTGCATGAAGCCCTCGTTAGATCAAAGTCTTCCTCGGCTTCAGAGCTGCCTGTTCCTCCCCTGCTTGCTCTCAGAGACGGAGGAACTGTATTCCCCGACCAAGCCGTGCAACATAATTGAGATGTTGATCCTATACATGTCCCGGCATTCAAACAGCATTCAAACAACAAACCTTCAGGACAGCCAATTAGTAGGCAGCCTACAAATGCTTATGGGCTGAGATAACGCGGAAAGGGGCCTCATGCTGTCAAACAGATTTACTTTAAAATTCGATGTCTCTTTCCAGAGAGAAAAAAACATCCCTTGGTGCCCTAAGAAGTGCTGTTTCGTCCTTTTTTGCATGTTTCCTGCCCTCTGAAATCTGTTTTTTGGTGTTTTTTTTTTTTTTAATTTCATTTATTTTCATTCTAGGGAGGGAAGATCCCCATCCGATGGACGGCACCTGAGGCGATCGCCTTCCGCAAATTCACATCGGCCAGCGACGTCTGGAGCTACGGCATCGTGATGTGGGAGGTGATGTCCTACGGCGAGAGACCTTACTGGGAAATGACAAACCAAGATGTAAGCACGTGCGAGCGCTGCCGCGTGATGGGATTTTGAGGGCTCAGCATTCATTCTGCAATCAGAGAAGCAGGATGGGGACAAGAGGAGGAGAGCCGCTGTAAAAGTGGCTTTGCTCCCCCATGCTGGATTAAACCCATCCTCCTGTTTGATGCTCGTTTTTTGCAGCAGCAGCAGCCCAGAACAGGCTGTGTGCAGAGGGAAATGTGTCTGCCTGCACAGAGGCGAGCCTGCTTCCCCCAGCAGACTGCTGGAGCTTCACTAATGCTGTTAGAGCTGGAGCCTGGCCCTCCTTTGCTCCACGACAAAGGTCTGCCAGGGGATGGATGCTGATAACCGGCAGCGTTTCAGTTGTGTGTTCAAACCCCTGCTGCCACGTAAAGCAGAAACTCAAGAGAGTCATGGAAAGGGCTTTGTTTCGCTGCACAAAAGCCGGGTGATTTGATCTAGTGACAGTGGTCCAGAGAGCTGCATCTTGGCTGCCCTTGCATCGCTGATCTCAAGAGCACGGTTTTGCTCCTGTTGAGAACATCGTTTAAGCCTGTGCTGACACAAGCTCTCATGGTTCAGTTGTACAGCACCCTTCGAGCTGTGTCCCCTTGCTCCTGGGTCTCAGTGCCCCCACAAGCCCTCACTGTAAAGCCACCCTCTGAAGCATCTCCAAACAGGGAGGTGCCTGGGGACAGTCCCTTTCTTTCAAGACATCTTCTAGTAGGACTTTTGATCCCACTGCAGGGCTGCCTCCTACTCTGAGCTCAGCGTAAACATCAGTCCTTGTCCAAGGCTGAAGGGTCCCTGCTCCTCCATGGGCTTCCTCTGGTCCCCAGCACACCTGATGTTTCATCCTCATCTCTTTTTTCAGCAGCATCCTCATCCCTTTGACTTTCTGCCATCCCACCGGCAGCAAGCGCTCTGGCTGAGCCGTTTCTTCTGTGTTTTGTCTGTGGGCCGTTGCCATCAGAGGATGTGAATACCTGTCACGCCGAGCTGCTGCCTCATCTCCCTTCAAGTGCAGGCGCGGAAAGGAGCGGTACCTTTGAGACAGTCGCGCCGTGCTTCTTGCCAGGGAGATGAGCGCGTTGTTTGGCATGAATGCCCCGCCGCTCCTGCACTGCTGAGGCTGTCATGTTTGCAGGGAGCTGGGTAAAGCAGCGTGTACCTACACAGGGATTTATCTCAATCAAATAGAGACACATTCATCCATAGCCTGTGCAGAGGACACCGGCTGTTGAGCACTGCAGCTATCTTAAATGCTGACGCACCGGTGGAGCACAGATGTTGTTCAGTCGATGCCAGGCTGAGGGGAGTCCCTTGTCTGGATCGTAATGCTAGAAACATCCATCCTTCGCGGAACTGTTCCACAAAACCCAAATGCCTCTGCGCACCCTGGGGTGTGGGGTGAGTTTCCCCCTGCCCTGAGAAGAAGCAGATGGGGCACTGGTTGCTTTAGCAGCAGAAAGCTGAGGGTTTCTGGGCATCGGTTGCTGCTCAGGCTTTGCTTGGGTTGCCTCCATAATGTGTGCAGGTGGATGGGGGTTAGCCTGGGAAACTTAGTGCTGGGGCAGAGAAATGTTTCTCGTGCGATTTATTGCCTTCCTCCTCCGTGTTCTGGAGGGGCCACCTCTCCTTGTGTTGGCAGAAGAACCAGCTGTGTTAGATACAGCGTTGGCTTTCGTGCCGGGGACCAGGGGGCTCTGCTCATGTGGATTTTGGACTCCGTTGCACGGGAGTTTCTTGCTGCATGGCTTGTAATTAAAGCACGTCGTTTGCAAGCACAGTCGGTGATGAGCAAACGGTTCTCACCGTGTTACAGCCGGGTCGCTCTGAAGTTTCAGTGCCGTGGGGCAGGCAGGGTTATAACTGCCAAGGCTACAAACCACGTTTTAAAGTCCTGCTGGTCTCTGGGTGACCTTCTGAAAATATGCTTTGACTCGGCCACAAGATAAGGCTTTGGTGCAGCAATTGTTGAGAGGAATTTTGTGGCCTGTGTTACAGAGGTTGGTGTAAACTAAATGATCGCAGTGGTTGCTTTTTAGGCTTCAGGCTGGTGGTTTTGTGAAAATATGGAGCTAAAAGTGTTTGCTGGAATAGACTATCCCAGACTGTCCTCTCCCAGGCATCCCCAGATCACTCATCCTGATCCATTAGTGAGCAGTGCTTGTCCAGAAAAGGAAAAGAGACAAAAATGCCTCATTTTAGGTGCAAATTTTAGCTCTTCAAGTCTTACAAAGCAGTACACATCAATGATGTGTACAGCAAATGGGCCATTTTCTTGTTTTCTAAGTATTGTGGTAGCTACAAGTGACTTATCTTTGTCATCTCTTTCTTTTGCTCCTGTTATTGCCAGACCCCCAAGGCACCTTCAGATACAAGAGTGTATCTCAGTGCCCAGCTCCTCGCAGTGCTTTGATACCATTTACACTGCATCGCCAGAACCAACGACATCCTGTAAATTGAGTTAACGCTATTGATTGTGATGTGACTGCCAGGAATACCGAGCACGCATAACCCCTTTGCAGATGTAGTTCAGATACTCTGAGCTGGTGCCAGATGGTCTGCTCCCCGTCTTGCTACTATTTTCTTTCTGATACAGCTGGAGGATGATCCGTTATTGTTATAAATACAGACGCGGACGCAGCGTTCTGGTGGCTGTGCCACACTGAGGCTTTTTTTTATAGAGCAGCTGAAATTTGGGGTCAGGGACCAGCTGAAAAGCCTGATGTGAGGAATAGACAATGCAGATAGCATCGTGTGATGGGGCTGGTTTTGGAGCCTGCCAGCAAAAGCCAGGCTGGAGGAGAGGTGGCTTTGCAGGCACAGGTTGGGTGGAGAGCAGTGCAACTGCTCCACTGACAGATGAAATCTTAGGTGGGCACAAAAGAACCGCAGGTCTCGTGGGCTAGATTTTCAGACGTGCTCAGTACCTTTGAAGAAGATTACTAAGCCTCACCGAATTTCTCCTCTGCTACCGACATCCTTAGGGGATTTGAGGTTCCCGCTGTGACCGTGCAGCCAGCCTGGCTCATGCCTGGGACTCCTCCACTTGGCACGAAGCCCTGCGGTGGAGGATGATTTGAAAGCGATCCATGCAGCGCTGAATTTCCAATCCATCTTGAAATGCAATGCCAGCCTGACACGGCTCTTCCTGTACCGTGTATGGGGATTAAAGATCAAGAAAACAACTTCCATGCTAACCACAGAGCTTTCTTTTCAAACACAGGATGCTCTCAGATCGTCAGTGAGACGGTGCCTAGCGTGAATGGCATCTGAGGCAGTCTTTGGAGTCCCGCAGTGAAGCTCTGCTGTTTTCCATATAGCTATAGCTGCTTCCAGCTCCTTTTGGTCAACCAGTCTTGGGAGTAGAGGGTGTGAAGATGGGCTGCCAGGACTCTCTTAGTACGGTCACAGGGCTTTGTAGCTTGAAACAAGACCTGCATCCTCCTGATAATTGCTCAGGGTTCAAAGTGGGAACTGCTGGGCTTGGACCCCTGCTGTAAATCTGCCCCAAACTGGGGAAAACAAGTTTATTTCTTCAATTCTGCTCTCATGTATTCCTTTCTGCCTTTCAGGAGGGCAGGCAACAGATGTGCGTGCCGCTTGGTTTAGATACAGAACCATAGATGGTTTGTATTTGAAATCAGTGCAACAACTCTCCCCTGGTTTTAATTTACATACTGCCGGGCTGACATTTTAAAATCCTGGCAGAAATGCGGCCACGCTAAGAAATGACTAGACCCAGACAGTATTGAATGATATATGAGATGGTTGTTCTGCCTCCGCCTTGGATCCATCCATCAATTAGTATTCAAAGTCTCTTTTGAAATACAGTCAGACTTTTATTACTGCAATACAAATTTGTGGTCTAGCACATACCTTCTCATTTCTAAAGAAGCCAGCATCTGAATAAACAAAATTGCTGTGCTCCAAGAAGATGCCAGAGAGCCCCGTAGGCTGCTGTTGGTGGAGTTAGGGCAGGCTCCAGGAGCTGCAGACCTCAGCTGAGCTTTGAGCAAGTGCAGCCCTTGAGATCTGCCCTCCTGCTTGCAGCAGTGCCTGGGCTTTCTAGGTTCATTTTGCTGACCAAAAATTAAGTTATTCCACCCATCCCATAGGAAATCTGGAAGATAGTGGTGTGGGCTGGGTTCGGCTCTTGTATGTAGGGTTGGGGAGCGGTGGAATTTTACGTGAGCGTATTGCTGGCCCCTGAGTTCTCTGTTTAAATCAATTTGCATTTGGGAAAAAGGCAAGAGGAGGCAAAGCAAACCATCAGCCTTGTGTTTTGCCTCCCGTAGGTGATTAAAGCCGTGGAGGAAGGCTATCGCCTGCCGAGCCCCATGGACTGCCCTGCTGCTCTCTACCAGCTCATGCTCGACTGCTGGCAGAAGGACCGCAACAGCAGACCCAAGTTTGACGAAATTGTCAGCATGCTGGACAAGCTCATCCGGAACCCAAGCAGCTTGAAGACGTTGGTGAATGCATCGAGCAGGTACAAACTCAGGCCAGAGCCGTGTCTCAGAGCAAGATTCTTGTCTGAATCCCCGCCCTTGGGGTTCAATTGCCACTTACTATTCAGCCTGCGCATCCCCAGGTGGATGTTTGTGTGGGCTTTGCATGGTGAGCTTTTGGTAGCTGGGGGAGCTACAGACGTGGCTTCTGTGAGAAGATGCCAGAAGCTTCCCCTGTGTCTGGTAGAGCCAATGCCAGCCGGCCCCAAGATGGACCTGCCGCTGGCCAAGGCTGAGCCCAGCAGCGATGGTGGTAGTGCCTCTGGGATAACATATTTAAGAAGAGGGGAAAAAGCCTGTGCAATTGCTGCCAGAGAGAGGAGCAAGAACACGTGGGAGAAACAGCTCTGCAGACACCAAAGTCAGCTCAGGAGGAGGGGAGGAGGTGGTCCAGGCGCCGGAGCAGAGATTCCCCTGCAGCCCATGGTGCAGACCCTGGTGAGGCAGCTGTGCCCTGCAGCCGTGGGGGTTACCGTGCAGCAAGTCTGCTTTGCCCGTGATGGTAGTTGGTGACTGATCCCTCCCTGTCCTTATCTTGACCCACGAGCTTTTCGTTATATTTTCTCTCCCCTGTCCAGCTGAGGAGGGGAGTGATAGAGCAGCTTTGGTGGCACCTGGTGTCCAGCCAGGGTCAACCCATCACAGTGCTCCTCCAGCTTCATTGTGTCCAGAGGCGTTTTCCCAAATCAACTTTTTCTGTTTCAGTTGGCGGGCAGGTGAGCACTTCAGTTACTCTATAAAAGCAGTGCTTCGATAGATTTAAATTCCTGTGGCCTGTCTTTCAGAAGCAGGAGTTTGAGCAGGTGCATGATAAAACTACCTGTGCTCTGCCCCAAGGTTAGGGAGGGCAAGACTTGAGTGCGTGAAGTAGATAGTAAACACTGCTCAAATTATCTGCCTCTTGGCTTTATCTGGGTAATACAAACCAAGAGCGTCTCTTGGGGAAATTATTAGGATGCTCCAAGCTCACAGATGGCCAAGTGCGTTCTCTCGCAACTATTCCCAGGTGTGTTAGCCACCACCTCCAGCTCTGGCAGTCTCAGTAATCGCAAGGGGATCTCTGTGGCTCCCAAAGAGTTGTACACAAACCATTTGCTAAAACCACATTAAGCGAAAAGAGCAGGGAGTGTGCAGTTAGACATGAATCTCAGTGGCTACACAGCTGTGAATAAGGTAAATACAGACAACTTGGAGAAAAGAGAGATTCATCTTTTTTAGTGAGTTTTAGTGTTGTGGTCTCCACCACACTAGAGTTTTGGAGAGGTTTTTTTCTTTTTTCACTGTAAGCACCCAAGTGTTCTGTTTCAAAGCCTCTGTGCTGCTGATCACTCGGTCCCTCGCAAGGTCGTGAAGGAGTGATGGATGTAAACCATCGCTGCTTCGCTGGTGGCAGTGGAGTTCCCCGATTAACGCTGGAGCAAGCCCTTCAGAAAAGCTTGTTCTCAGAGGAGACACTCTTACACCAAACTGGTATGCCAGAAAAGAGAAAAACAGGCAGCAAACCATTTCCTTGAGCTGCTAAGCACTGTGCTGATGTTTTACTCCATGAGCAGGTCCAGGCAATTCCAAACCTCCCCTTTTCAAAGCTGCTGCGGGTATCCTCATGTGGATGGAGCACGTGCACAGCCAGGCTTTGGGGCTGTGTTTCTAGAACCATAGATTGCTGTGCCCAGGCCATAGTTAATTCCAGATGAATCATAATTTCAACATAAAGCAGCTGTAGAGGATTTTTTTTATATATGTAATGTATTCTTTATGGAAATTCTCATTAATGCAAATCAGGGAGGCAGTCACTCTCTACATTACAGCGTGTGCATATCAGTAGGTACCTCCTGACATTAGTGATGAAAATCCACTTCTCATTATGATTACTTAGGAGTTTGGAATTCCTCATGTGTATAAAATGTTATGGGAAGCCATTATGCTCTTGGTAGTGCAAGTATTCACATTTTATTGGACCCTTCAGCATTGCTGTTAAATAAACAAATAATACTAATGTGCTCGTAAAATATACGAAGATTCCTGAAGTGCTATAATAATATAATATCCCCACTCTCCTTCCAGTTGAAAGTCTTTTAAGTGTAATTCTCACTGTCAGAGGCTGATCCAGTAAACTTTTTTTTTTTTTTTT